>JAGSMP010002390.1:0-26292 GCA_029286625.1 Parnassius orleans
TTGGTACTTTCGACGTCGACGCTTGTGTATCATCCGTCCAAGAACGGAAACCGTGTGATTGACGTTTAGCCATGTCTCGTCAATGAACACGACATTATCCCAGTTATCAATATTTTTGCTTCTCTCAAAAACTTATCCGTTTTAAAATTATGTCGTATCGATCTAATAAAATTTTTCTTTTGTCTGTTTTTTATACGAAAACCAACATCTTTTAAGATTTTGTTAAAGCAGTTTACCCTCGCTAAACAGTCCAGCTTCTCTTAACGATGCCAAAAGCTTCTTCCTGTTGAGATATTCATTTCTGGAATAGTAACCATATATATGATTTCTGATTGCATCGGCGTCAAAGGTGTCAATATCTGTCACGGGTTTAGTTCTACGTTTCTTCTTCGGAGTACGTAAAATATTATCTTCCGTGCCAGTAGAGCCGAACTTTTCTTTATTAATATTTGTTATCGTTCGTTTGTTAACCCAAGCGCCTGAGAGACGTTCTTGTACTTGTTCGACAGGTAACAGGGTCCGCCATTTTGCCGCTCCCGCTCAAAGTAATCTTGCAGCTTGATGATTAACTCACGGCTCCACTTTTCAATGTTTGTCCACGTTTAGGCATTATTATGCACCAAAAGTAAAAAGAACGCAATACAAAACACAATCGAAGTCCGATTTAGCGCCGATGTCAGTTTGAAAAGCAGAAACAGTCCATTAAACGAAAGCCGGGTAATCAAATAAAAACAGATCGAAAACACTTGAAGAACGTGGTCTATGCGCACGAAACGACAACAGACGACTGTTTTAGCGTCACAAAATGGCGGCCCATAACGCCATTTGGGGTTACCATTTTCAACCTAAATATAAAAATGCTACTTTCTTTCGCGCGTTCGGTTTGGTCGTAGTTTTATTTTATATTTAATAAAAGTTATCTTATAGTCCATTATTTTCAAATTCTTAAAAGAAAACAAAACGTATTATTTTATAAAGTATAACTGTATAAGAACAGATTACGATACTGTTATTGCCTGTTATTGTTAGCACAGCACTACAAATATAAAGCGCTGACATAACCTTGTAATAGCGCAGTATAGATTTAAAAATATTGTTTACCAAGTTATTTGACACTCAGTTTGGCACAAAATTATAACATTCATTGATTATTGATATAATAATGTTGTTTTAATGCTCATCAATTGTTAAACGGTAAACAACCAGCAAAAATATTTTTATCGTAACTGCAACGCCATTACAAAGTTACGTCGTCAGTTCAATCGCGACGTGTCAGGAACGCATTCTCTAAACGGCCGAACTATAGATGACTATAGTATGTGCCATATCGATTGAGAAAACGGACAATGACCTCAGATATGAGCCGAGTGTCAAAAGGCGTAACTTACAAAATCTCAATTTAGATGTGATAACAATATTTAAATATTGATATTATTCCACTTCTAGGTCAGCACATATGTTTTGTTTTTGTTTCTTAAATAATATTGTCTGTGGTTCCTATAAACATAGTAAAATCTTACGGTACATCGCGAAAATGTGTTATATTTTATATTTCAATTTATGGTAAGTAACGCAGCAATTCATTTAATAACAGTTTCATATTAAAAAATATTTGAAGCAATATAATCACCATATTGAGCTTTTGCAAATTCATCCCTTTAAAATAAACAAAACGCGCGTTACGTCAGTTCGTTCTAAAAAACGTGACAATGGCAGCCAGAGATGCGTCACCTTTTTGGGCCAGTCCGCCATTTTGTTTTCATTCGTGTTCGGATAGCGCTTGCGTGTGTACGTCTCGGTAATTCATAGCATTCATTGCATTGTTTTAGTTGAGTTTTACTGTTAAATTTGTTATATCGTTAAGTTTTGTTTTTGAATCTGTTATATTAGTTTTACTGTGACGGTCGTTACTAAATCGACATGAGTTCAGGAGAATTTGGTGAGGACCCGGTCCTTCAACATCAAGTGGAAAGAGACGTCGCCGACCCATAATAAACGTAGCAGGTACGTACAAATAGGTACAAATGCGACGACGTAGCCTTTCTATTTCTTAAAGCGCTCTTTTTATGTGACCATGTGGTATTTATTTTCTAAAACAATATGTATTTATGTGATGTAGTACTATGGTAGTATATTTTTGTCATTTATTTACAGGCCCATCTTCTGGAGCACCTTTAACGTCACCAGTAAAAAGAAAACCTACCACTTTGTCGGTCGGGGAACAAGAGATTATCATTAATGTATACAAATATGTCAAAAACACCTGGCCCGAAGACGTGTATCCTTCAAACGTTAATATGGTAGAAAAGGTTTCGGAGATCTCAGGAGTCAGCAAGAGCACTATATATCGCGTATTAAGCGTGTATAGAATTCCCATAAAATACCAGAAAAGGAATAATTAATAAAAGAAAAAGTCTGTAATTGACAAGTTGGACGATTTTGATAAATCGGCTATAAGAGCGAAAGTGCATCAGTTCTTTCTTGCAGGAGAATTACCGACTTTAGACAAAATTTTGCTCAGTATAAATCAAGATGACCAGTTGCCAAACTTGAGCAAAACTTCCTGCGACGTGTGTTGCGCCATTTAAAATTCAAATATATAAAGAGAAACAGAAAAAGTGGTTCAATAGATCGCCCAGAGATAGTTCTGTGGCGTACCAGATATTTGAGAGAAATACAAATATTAAGAAACGAGGACGTAACATTTTTACCTTGACGAAACATGGATTAACGCAGGTCATACTATGGGAAAGGTATGGGAAGACACCACAATTGAATCTTCTCGTCAATCACGGTTAGAAGGCTACTCTACTGGCGCGAAAGCCCTTCGGGTAAAGGAAAGCGATTAATAGTTGTACACGTTGGCAATGAAAATGGCTTTTGAGGATGTGATTGGGTATTTGAATCATCATCTACTGGTGACTACCATGAGAGTATGGACGCTCCATTTCGAGGACTGGTTTAGAAAAGTAATAGAAAAACTGCAAAGGCGATGTCATAGTTATGGATAACGCTAGTTACCACCCAGACGTTTAGAAAAACCCCAACAATGTCTTGGCGGAAACAAAATATGCAGGAATGGCTAGAATCTAAACAGATCGCATACGTGCCCTCGGACACAAAGACCCACTTAATGGAAAAATAAAGGCAGTTAAAGATAACTATCGAAGTTACGTCACCGACGAGATGGCAAAAGAAAAGCATCACAGTGGTAAGGTTACCTCCTTATCACTGTGAGCTTAACCCCATTGAACTTGTGGGCAGATGTGAAAGGGTACGTTGCACGAAAAATACAACTTTCAAGTTAAAAGATGTTAAAAATTTACTTAAAGATGGTTTAACTCAAATCACGCCAGATAAATGGAAAAACTGTGTTCAGCATGTCCTTAAGGTTGAACAAAAATGCGTGGCATGGATGATAGAATTGACCAAACTGCAGATCGCTTTATAATTAATGTTACAGATAGTTCATCAAGTGAAGATACGAGTGATGATTGCACCGAATAAAATAAAGTTCTTATATAATATTAAAATAAAGTTTTATCTTTGCATAAGTACGTACTTATTCGGTGTCGTTATCACTCGAATCTTCTATATGTTATAAATTAATGTTTTTGTTGTTAAATGAATAAAGTACTTTATAACAATAGATGATTTTTCTTCTACAGCGATCTTTCACATAACTTTTAATAATAGTTAATAAATATATATTATATCAATCATTATAAAAAATCATTATAAATAAAGAAAGTACTACATATAAAATGTGCCTATATATTGAAGGTTTGTAACCCTGGTTAAACGACCGAAAGGTCATTGTCCGTTTTTCAATCGATTTGGCACATACTATACTGGTGTATGCTATTTCAAAAGCAATGTCATTTACTCTACTGTAAATATATCTGTCGTAAATTTTATGATGAAAAGGAACCCACAGTATACTCCTAGCCATGTATACTGAGCAATTTTGATTTTTGTCATATGGTTTCCAGTGTAATACCATGACATGCATCTATCATTGATCAATAATTACAAGAAATATAATATTAGCCTTACCCTCCAATTCTTATCCAAAATAATACGAAGGTGTGATTTTGCTAAGAAAGCTAGCCCTCCCGGTGCATATCCAAACAACTCAACTATGTGTCGTAAATCCAGTGTCGATTTTAGTGCCACTCCATAATCATTCAATAAGTACTTGGCATCATCAAATGGTGCCACCCCCACTTTGTATATGTTTTCATCTTCCAATAGCTCCTAAAACATTTTGAATAATGTAACACTCACAAAAGATAAGGGTCATTGCATTTCATCATCATCAACAGCCCCATTGGCAGTTCATTGTTATTATTATTATTGGGATATTTATAAAGTGTTCTCATTTGGTTGGGATGAATAAATATATAAAAGAAATATAGTAAATAAATATACATAAATATATATGTATATATATTAAATATACTAACACAAATAATACATAAATAAATAAAAACCCAACCAAATGGAAGCCCTCGGCAGGGCAGAGACCAAACGGCCGAGGGTTAGGGGGAAAGGGAAAGAAACCGACGGACGATGCTGGCGGTGTCGAGGAGCACCGCCTTCTGCATTTGAGCACGGAGCGGTTTTTCACGGAGTCCCAGTTGCCTCAGATGACCCGAAAGGCTGACCGGGATTAGCCCGTTTGCAGAAACGATCACAGGAATAATTTCGGTCGGCAGACCACCCCACATGTCGATCACCTCGTGAGCCAGGTCCAGATACTTTGTCAGCTTATCTGTTTCGGCTTTCACGAGGTTCTCGTCATAAGGAATGGTAATATCGACCAAAAATATCCTTGACTGTGCCCGGTCCATCAGCACAATATCAGGCTTATTCGCAAGAATAGTCCTGTCTGTGATGATGGCCCGGTCCAATGAAACCTGCGCGGTCATTTTCGAGCACGGCTTCCGGCAAGTACTTATAATATGGCATTTTTCTATCCACGAGACCGTATTTTAGAGCTAGCTCCTGGTGTAGAATCCTGGCTACTAGGTTGTGTCTGTGCAAATACTCAGAGTTAGAAAGCGCCGAACAACCGAAGATGACATGCCTAAGTGACTCGCCGGGATGGCGACAAGCTCAACAGATGTCGACGGCGCCATTCTTTAGGATGTATTTCCGATAATTGTTGGTCTTAATAACCTGATCCTGTATCGCACAGACAAAACCCTCGGTTTCCCCAAAGAGGTCACCGAAACGTAGCCAGTGGAGGGAGGCGCCTGTGTCTACGAAAGGCTCATGTAGAACCTTGTAGAACCTGCCGTGGAGCTCCTTCTTCCATACGGTCTCCCGGTCGGAAATGCACTGTACTGCTGGGTCTTGCCATTTATTATCACACGAAATAACGTCCTTGTAGAATGGATCATCCGATCTCGCCTGAAAGTAATTACGGAGGCTGCACACTTCGCGATTATGCATGGTGAGAGCGCTCAAAAAGCCGCGCCCACCATGTTTCCGCGGCAAGTACAGCCTCAATACTGACGATCTCGGGTGATGCATCCAGTGTGACGTCATAACAGTGCGGACTTTTCTATCCAGAGCGTTCAGTTCGGTCTGAGTCCACCTGAGCATGCCGAAGGTATATATGACGACAGGCATGACCCAACCGTTATATGCGTGTGTCTTATTCACACCCGACAAAATACTGTTGAGCACTTTTGTCAAGCGTGCATAAAACACATCGCAAACTGACTGTTTCATATCCGCCTCATCGATACCTATGTTCTGTGACATACCCAGGTATCGGTATGTTTCAGCCTGGGAAAGGTCCTTATGTTGATGGGCATAGATAAGTCTATGCCCTCAGAGTTAACAACCCTACCCCTTTCGATATGGAGGACCGCACACTTATCCGTCCCCAGCTCCATTCTAATAGAATTGCTAAAATCACAAGTGATGTTTAGCAATTCCACAAGATGTGAGCGACTGGAGGCGAATAACTTGAGATCATCCATATAGAAAGGTGGGTCACTTTGTACCTCCTTTCCGAAGCTGAAATCCTCCCAGAAACCTCCAGTAAGGTACTGAGAGGGTTTAGAGAGGCAGAACCAGATTGACTCAGACAATCGCCCTGGAAAATACCCTTCTTATCCTTATGTGGTTCTCCGCAGCCGTCGTCCGCTCGCCTAGATGACAAAGGATCGATCCACTGCCCCATACACTGCCCGAGGAAGTCTCGAACTGTACAATCAACCTTGTACAGCTTGAGGATCCTCTTGCCATGTATGAGGCACCGAGTCGAATGCCTTTTGTAGTCTATCCAGGCGGCGGAGAGGTTCCGACGGTTGTGTTTAACCACCTTGCCAATAACCGCGTCAATGAGGAGTGGTTCCTTGGTTCCACGACCACCGCCCCGACATCCATTTTGAGCGCGCGACATCACCTGATTTGCGTTCAGGTGACGAGTGATTCTCGCGCTCAAAATGGATGTTAGTGTCTTGTATATGGTAGGTAGACACGTTATGGGGCGGTATTTGCTCGGGTCTGTGGAATCGGTCTTTAGGAACCAAATGAGTGATCCCAGTAGTGAAGAGGCTCGGGAGTGACTTTTGGTCGAGCCTCTTGAAACTGTCGGGCGAGCACAGCGTGACACCACGACCCCTTCAGCCAGTAGTGATGCAGTCCGTCGAGGCCCGGACTTTTCCAATTCAGGGCCCTACGGACCGCCTCAGCTACGTCATCCGGCGTTATGATGACGGGGTCCATGAGCGTAACATTCGCACACTGACTCGCCACAACTTCCGTCCAAGGGCCCTCGCTGTGGTTTACGGGCTCTGACCACAGGCCGCGCCAGAATGCGACAGTGTCGGCCTGATTCGGTGCTGGGCCCGTTCCACGTACCATTGGCCGCTCCAATGATCTATAGAGCCTCTTCTGATCACTCTGGAAGAGACGATTCCGGTTGAACCGTGTCGACCTCTCGGTATATCGCCGAATCCGCTTCCCCTAAGCAGCGATTCTCTGCTTCAGGCCGTCTATGCGCTCCGTCAGTTTTTGCATTATATCCGGCTGGGACAAACTGATATTTGTCCCAGCAAACGCCATCCTGACGGTGCGCACAATTCTCGGCCTATTATTGCCCGACCTGAAGCTTATCAGTCTGCCGATGAGGGCCCTTGCCTTTGCGATACGGTCCTCAATCCTTCTTCTCCAGGCTGGGATAGTGCTACTTTGCCCAGTAGTACGTCCAGACGTGGGAAGTTTGGCACCAACAATGCGGCAAACTGCCAAAGCGGCGCCAAAGAGTATTGAGTCCGTATCGGAAAGGTAACGGCTGGTTTCCAAAAAGGTTGCCAGCAATGGGTTCAGGGCCGTCACGACATCCCGATTCCGCTTGCTTAGCGTTATGCGCGGGAGTCGCGGTCGATTTTCGAGAGGCGTACAGCGCGTTTCCACAATCGCCTCCTCAATTTACTCCTCATCTGCTCTAGTTCGTGGGTGACCATTCCATCATCGCCTGAATCAACCAGAGCGGGAAGATCCATAGCGGCTTCCACACGTGGCTGCTGGTCTATGGCCTTAGGAGCCGCATTCCCAGCTATAGCTGGTTCATTCGATGAGGGAATAGCCTCACGCCGTAGTCGTTCGAGTTCGGCATCATCAAATATTTTCGAGCATATGATGTACCGAACTCTGTCTGCCAGGTTTTGCTCTGTGACGGGAACAGACGGCTCCAGCTCAGCAAAAAAGCGATGCATCCGGGCCCGATACGCTATCCCTCCAATTTCTTCCCCCTTCGCCCTATAGTACGCCCGCAATGCGTTTGTGTTCATATTTTTTGTCCAACGCATGCGGCGTACTCCACCAGCGGCGGGTGCCGCTTGCCGAGTCCGAGAGCCATCTGGTGGAGATGATGGATGCGAAGGGCTGCTAGGTGGTCGTGCAGCACCTCGCGTTCGGCTGGCGGCCCGCATGCTGTCGCGTCCAGCGCCAGCTCCAGACGCGCCCCGGCGACCCCCAGGCAGCGGCCCTATGCGCGGTCTATATTTTTCCATCATCCATAAAGTGGGCGTCAAATAACGGGAGACGCCCAGGCCCGGCACCGTTTCATGATTTCGCCGTAAGCACAAACGGGCCCAAATTAGCACCCTCATTTCTGCTGAGGCACGGCGCTCACACTTCTTGGCAGGGCGCTGACTGACTGCGCTAACGTAGCAGTTTTGTCACTTAACTGTTACGTCAGCGGGCGATGGGGTCGTCACTTCCCTACGCCAGTTTATTATTATTACATAAACACACTAGCAGCTAAAAAGCTGATGCATGTGCATCTTAATTTTTAGAAATTTTATCCAATCTGTTCTTGAAGGCGTTCAATGTTGGAGCATCAATCACATTTTGCAGTAGCTTATTCCAGTTGTTGACAACATGATTTGTAATAAAATTCTTCATAGGATTCCGCTTGGCAGTCCTATGGCAGAGTTTGAGTTGATATCCTCTTAGACGTTTGTTGCTATTCAGTAAGTACAAATTTTGCAGAGTAGGTACATCGTAATATCCTGTCAGTATTTTGTATGTTTCAATCAGACTACCTCTCTGTCTATGGCATTCTAGTGTTGTTAGGTTAAGTTTCTTCATTCGCTGCTCATATGTCATTTGTCATTGTTGTATTACATTCTCATCTATCCATAACTTTTGTAACCTGATGTGTGTGATCACCTTCGCCCATGAAAAACACATTTTTGATCTGACTTATGCATTGCCAAAAGCCAAATATAATCACAGATCCAAAATCCAGATTAAACATAGGTCAGACTACCGCTTTTCAACTGTATGTGATTGTAATAGATTCCATAAGTTTTAAAACTTGATGAAGTTGTAGTTTTATAAGTTTTTAAATATTTTAGTAACAAAGTTTTTCCAAAAGGAAATAATATTCCAATTAAACAAAGTCTATTTATTTTCATCTGTTTGCTGAATAACAATTATATTAAAAACTAACAATTCGACCCCAGCTTCGCACAAGTAATTTCTGGATCTCGACAACAACGCCACCTACCTTCGTTTATTAATGCCATTTATGTCAAGTAAGGTATTTACAAGAGCAATTTTGTGTGTTTTACAATACTAAAGAAAAAACACCTAAATGGTTCAAAAATAATTCAAATAAAATATCTATAAATAAGTAAATAGTATCCTCTTCCTTGTCATCTAAATGAACTTCATAACTGATTTAAAAAAATGAAACAGGAAATGCCAACAGAAGCATTTTTTCAAAGGTATGATGCAAGTTATACATTTTAATTTTTTAATTACCTTTAGAGAACTGGGAATTTGCTTTAAGTGACTCAGTCTAAATAGACCACAATAACCATCAAATGAAGACAGCTGAACCAAAGCAACAGGCTGTCTCCTACCTTGTGTTGTTACCCATTCACAATCAAATCCCACTGCATTGTGTAATTTAATCTGTCTGAAAACAACATTTTATCTAAAACATTTCACAATTTTAAATATGAATAGGTTGATAAACGTGTAGTGGCGGTGTAAGTATATTCACTACCCCATATCATCCCGCGGGTGACGTAAAAGGCGACAGAGGCAGGGGAAAATTAAAATAGAAAATGGGCAGCGGCATCATCCTGAAAATAACCCAAAATTTTTAAAAAATAACTGCGATTGCCAATCCGCTTACCAAACGTGGCAACTGTGGCAAAAATCTCCCCTATAAGGCAATCTATGAGGGAGGCCTATGTACAGCAGACTTATATAGGCTGTCATAGATTCAAGTTCACAAAAACGCGACGATAATATTTATTAGTAATTCAAAATGTTTGTAACCTGCGTAATGCATATATAACTTCATTGCATGCTTCTTCTGTTGTGACTATTTTAATGTTTAAATACGATAACGCCTCAGCTGCGTTTCTATGTCTTAATTTATATTTTAATACCAAAAATGTAACACCGGCACATCCGATCGCGACAACTGTTGAGGTTATACCAGCTTTCAATTTTGAATAAGATTCCATTGTACAAAATATTAGTTACTTAAATAAAATGGTCAGGAAATTAGTAAACTGTAAAAATCATTGGATAATTATAAAATTTATTAATATTCTCTATTCTCTGTCTACGATTAATATAAATTTCAATTTGAACAACAAACAAAAACAAAAACAACACATTGACATAGATTTTTGGCTTGGATGCTTGTCCTTTAAGTTACTAAGCTTTACTATCGACACTGCTTCACAAGACAGTTGGCGATAGTATCACAAGGCGCCTAAGCCGACAGAAACCTTATCTTGCGATCCACATCACCACTTGTTTCACCGTTTCGACTAATAGTTCAAATCGCACCACTTTAACATATCAAAATCCACTTCAAACCCTTATTTAAACAATAAGATAGGAGCAGCAATCCGCCTCCGGACAAGTTCCCGGTACGCTAGCACTTCATATTAGTTTGTGTTCTCGGCAAAACCTCAACCTCCCGATTATATTAGCTTATCTGTGACCTCAACAACACATTGCATTGGATTGGGGGTTTTTGGCGGGAACTTGACCGGCGGCGGTTTGCTGCTCCTGTATTATTGTTTAAATAATGGTTTGAAGTGGATTTTGATATGTAAAAGTGGTGCTGTTTTGTGTATTAAGTGTCTGCGCATGTAAACTATTAGTGGAAACGGTGAAACAAGTGCTCTGATGGTGATGTGATACTCAAGATAAGGTGTCTATCTGCTTAAGCGCCTTGAGATACTATCGCCAACTGTCAGCTGTCTGCTGATTCAAGTTGCCGTCAAAATCTCCAAAGGGCTACACAATGTGACGCCAACATATTGTGAAGCAGTGTACTAGGAAGGATGAATCATAGACTTAGGATATACTAGCGTATAGACCACCTGACAGCTCGAAAACGCGTGACCAATTTTGATTTGTCATTGTGTGCGTTAGCTAGTGATGTATATTTTACTTAAAAGGACTATCGAAAATGATTGTTAAGGAAGCTGTAAGAAGATTATAAAAAATTGTTTAGTGCATGAAGTTGAATAACTTCACAAATTAACTGAATTTTACCATGACAGTTCTAAAATAATTAAATAATATTCATATAACAAAAGTCAGGTAGGTTCAGCTTATTCCCAATAAGCTGAACCTACCTGACTTTTGTTGGATTTTAATTCAAATGTATAAAATCCCAGGTGACTACCGAAAAACTTAATTAACTCCCCAATAATCAGATCAGAATGTTGTATTTTCGAACTAAGATATTTAGAGAAAAAATATTTACTGCCGTGGGCAGTTTCCCCGGAATTTATTTTTTAACATATTGTTATTATAAATAGGTAGATACATAACTAAGTATATACCTATTTATATTTTATATATTTTATAAAATGTTTTGATGGGGGAAACAAAAACGGGGACACGGAGTACATAATGGCTGCTTTATTTTTCATATAAGTATTACTTGTGATAATTACAAACATTTAATAATTAATAATTAAATAGATTATAGAAGTTTATTTTAACATTCGACTTAAGTATGAATGTAAACTTAATAATTTAAGGAAGGAAACTTGTAAGAATCAGTTAAATAAGATTGCTCTGTTTAAAGGCCAATATGTTTATGAGGCTTCATCATGCTTCATGTTTATATTCTTTCATCTGTCCCTGAAAAGTATAAAATAATAATAAACTTATTATCATTTTAGCTGTATGAATTTTAAAAACATAATGATCTTAACACAGTAAAGTGAACTAAGTGCCTGAGGATACAGATGCACTCTCTATTCTCTCAATCTCGGTATGTTAAGAAAATGGTCACACATTCATGGACTGACCGCGGCAAGTGCAACTTAATTTCGCAGATCTATTGATCTGCGCAGCTATTACTTAACCACGAGTTCCTCTTCTCTACGACTAACGCTGTAGGGGATGAACCACGCTATTTAAGCCCTCGCGACAATGTCGTCGGCCATCAAGCATGAATCGGGCATTGACCGTTGTGAGTATCAAATACTATGGAATTTATACTATCACGTCTCATGCGCGGTCGTCTAGTAGCGCTTGAAGAGCATTACCAAATATACCTAACTACTATATAACCTAACTACGCTAAAAGTTTTATCGTTATGATTTGGGAATATAATCCGAAGTTCCGAAGCTCCGCTCAACAAAATAAGAAAATAGCATGATGCTATGAATATTGTACTAGTGTGACCGTGAGGCTGTGCGGTTGGTTAAGCAAGGTTATACATTTATTTTGGTTGATAAATAAATACTTAGTTGGGTTCATAATGGCTTAAAGAGTATATGGATAATCTCAAGATTTTTTTGTCTTTAATGTACTACAGTTTTATAATGTATGAAAATCTGTCTCTATATTTATCTAAAGTTTTGAAAGTTATATTTTTGAAGTCTTATTATAACAATATTTTACTTACTGGTACAAATAATGTAGAAATGACCTTTTAATAAAATTGTTTTATTCTACTTTTCTTTTATACTTCAAGAAAATGTTTGCTGCAAATTGTTGAGTTCTTCTTTGCATTCCAACCAACCCTTCCAATGAACCTTAACCACTTTTTCTAATTATAGAATCCGGAGGAATTTGTTTGAAAACGGCAAAATAAAATTACGTTTTAGAACGGAAACCGAGGATTTATTTTCTTGTTGTGTAGGCAAGTCTATCGATTCATTATAAACATTCAAGATAAATATCGACATTAATTTTGATATAGTTGAGTCAATCCCTAGCGTACATGTAAAATATTTTGTATAAAAATGTATTTACCAAATTCATGCAAATTATCAACAACGTGAATTTTTCTTTGCAAAATATCAAAATTAACAAAATAATTGAATATATTCTATATTTTAAACAGTATGTAACATACATTTTAACCAAAAATAAAAGCGTCATAACATTGACGACGTCTTGAGAATTTACCTGTGATATGTGAAATTATCAGGATTATTTCTATTATTAACAGCACAGTCACTCACGATACAATTAACCATTTTGGAAAAAAGTTACTTACTAAAAATAACCACTATTATACTTTAAAAAATTACAAAATATCTCGGAGCTATTTCTTGCGTGCCGAATTGTGCCGACCTGTCATTCAAAATCGGTTACAGAGTCATGAGATTTGGTATCCTTTTCTATCTTGCATTTTTGCCATAAGGAATTTTCTTCTCCCTTGCACACTATGTTGGTCTATACGCTAGTATATCCTAAGTCTATGGGATGAATAAACATTTGGGGAAATTATAATAAACCGAATAAAAATACCTAAGACTTGGTCTAAAGGTCTAGATACCAGGCCATAAACTCCAAAAAAAAATTGCATTGGATTCGCAGACAGAGAATCCAATAGACGGCGGGATCGCGCAACCACTATTCTGCCTTTCATTCATGCATCATAGCGCTGCCGTTTTGATAATGTTACCCACAAAATAGGGAGATTTCGTTTGTGAAGCGTACGTCAGTAATTCTAGTCCACTTTATTTACATGTTATTAGGATAGGATAACTAAAGCAAATAGGAAATATTATTAACAAAAATAAATATTACTGTATTTTATTTCTTTATACCTAAATGAAAATTATTAATGGTTTAAATTTATGTACATGTTCACATTGTGAACACGCACATAAATTTAAACCAATAAAGATACATTTTCAAAGTTCTAAGAGGTTTATATTTCTACTACAGGCTTTAAGGCTCAAGTAAATACATGGTTTTGCTTTAGATTAATTTAAAAAACTAAATGTTACTTTCAATTTTTGAGGCTCGCTATTAGCCAATTTTTAGTGCGGAAGACGATCGTCTGTGCGCTAGCACTTCTTATTCGTTTGTGCTAAAGACTAAACTTTCGGGTGTCTATAAAGTACTCTGTGGACTAGCTTACTAGACTTAGAATATACTGGCATCTGGCGTATCTGATGTAGCGTGAGAATAAACTATAGAGGCGTCACTAAAATGACAGGAAATGCGTGAGAGAAACACACTTATCTGTGTTAAGTTAAGAGCAAGCGAGTCAAACAATTTTTTTTTGTTTCTTTCACCGTATGCAGTTTCCTTTGTTTGGAACAAAGGTACTATGTTCCAAACAAACGGCTGTCGTCAACTGTTTTGGTGGTTTTATGTGATTATTTGCTTAATTCTTGACGTTTGAGTTACGTGACCTTTAAAGTTTTTGTTATAGACAAAGTTTATGTAAAATTATGGTGCGTTGTTATATGTTAGGTTGAAAAAAACCACGGAATATAAAAAACAAGAGGAAGCCCAAAGTGGGCGGGGTAGGCGTGTCACAATTAGTGACAGTAGAGCGTAATTGACTGTTACTCGCAGGCTCAAATTGTTGCGAGCTGACGGATCGCTGCTTAAGTGATATATGCGAAAATATGCCGTTTTGTGCAATATTAGAGTGTAAAAACGAAAGTAAAAAGAAAAATATTTTGAATGGAGGTGTTTCGTACCAAAGGCACGTGTAATTTTTTCCTTTTTTGGATAGAAACTTGACTAAACAAGGACAAAATGTCAAATTGCCTTTATTACAAGTAATATTCAACCTTATTTCGTTTCGTAACTAAGGTTCATCTGTAAATACTTTTTGATTGAAAATAGCTGCGATAGTGTTGTGACTACGCCGATATTAAAGTTTTCGATAAAATTTTAACACAGTCCTGTTCATTCACTAACATATTAATGAAAATTTGCAAATACTGGATTTCTATGAAAATATACGAAATTATAGGATGATACCCTATGTATGAACATTTGTTAGGGTTGCTAAGCCAGAGAAGTAAGTAAGTAGTTTAGTAGTACTCATGACTTTTGGAAAGAAGCTGAAATAAAAGTGATCTTAATATCATGATTTACATTAGTATTCAAATTCATTATCATCTAAAATTTAATATTAAAATGTGAAAACGACAATTTTTATCAAATATGTGTAATATCAATGACAATAAACAATTGCAAAAGTATTGTTTTTTTATTTTACTTGTTTCCATTTCATAAATAATAATTTAGCTAACAGTCAATAAATTTACATTAAAGGCATATTTTTTTTTCAATTCAGTTTCTTCAGTCAATTCAATTCATATACATGATAATAATCATATTATACTGAATATCGATATAAGCCAGATCACGTTCAGGGAGAGTAACTACGTCACTAACATTATTCACGTAGCAGTACAGGTTAGGTAGTAATGTCAACGTTATATCTATAAGCATTGTGTCTATAATAGTGTGAATGTATTACTGCGACATCTAACGTTAAGAAGCTAAATTTGCTCATTAATTCTAGAAACTTCGTTGATGAAAAGTAATATGTTCTCTATTTTTAAGGACTTATGGTTCGTACTTAAGTGAATGGCGAGTAACTTAATGCCTTTCTCTTTTATTTTTTAATAGCCAATTACACGAAAATTATTGAAATGGTACACAATTGTCGGTACACATTTCTTTCTTGCGTATGTGTGTGTTTGGCGACAGTGGTTCCGCTACAAATGATGCGTTTTGTTACTTTCTCTTGTTTTTTTATATTTGGTGGTAAAAACCGACCAGAACGAAAATACCAATCATAACCTTTCATCAGTAAGTAAGCTTATTTAAAGTAAAATTGTCTATAGAAATCGATTAGCTGATTAATTTTCAATATCTCTAGTGTATAATTATCAGAAAATATACAATAAATTACTAAAATAACCCACAACTTTTTTTCGTTTTATACGACTAAATTAAGAACCGTTCTTTTATTTAAAGGGCGCCATTTATTTTTTGTCGTTTCAATCAAAATATCATTAGATTCAACAATCACTATAGGGATACCAGTGCTTGGCAAAAAAATTCCTTAATTTCTTAACAACGCCGAACAAATTTTTTAACCTTAATTTAATTACCTATATTTATTATTTATTTTAGATTTCCTAAAAAGCAATCATTATAAATATGTGGATTGTAGCTACTGGGAGAAAGGAATGGCAACCTGAGAAGAATGACCGCATATGTTCGAAACATTTTGAGTCGCGTTATTTTCGTAAAACGCACAAGAGGACATATTTGTTGCGGAATGCGATTCCAACACTTTTTATTCCAGTGAGTAACCTATTTTGATTTTCAATTTGTGTTGTTGACTATTGTTGTAATTTTGAATTTTATAGGGATATTTTTTCTAAATGCTCAATTTTTATTTTTTCAGGATATTATTGATGAGCGACCTTGTACTACGAAACAACTGAAAATCCACGAACCAGGACTTGAGGTAAAATAATAGTTCATACATTTTGATACAAGTACGCTTAGTTGAAAATTATGTATGAGGCTGACATTGGGCATTAAGCACTCGCCTGCGCACGTGCCGCACACAGTGCTTAATTTTCAGCCGAATACGTAATTTTTAATAGCGTACGAGTGTCACGCAAGTGAAATTGGCCGCCCAGACATTTAGCAATTCAGTTGCTTCGAAATTCGACGACTTTCAAAACTCTGAGGCAACAGTAGAGTTCTTAAGGAAAATAAGCGATTTATTTGATTTATTAAATTCGTTAAATATGAACGCACATGGTTTCAAAAAACATTTATTTGAGGGAATCTTTGTAGAAAAACACATTTTTTTAGAAGATATGTTACAATATTTAGCTCACCTAAACTTAGATGGCAGGTCTCTATGCAAAACTAGCAGAAAAACTGGGTTTTGGTTTTTTTTTTAATTTGTATATAAAGTATCTGTTATCTTTATGAAAACCATGCTAGAAGTCATTCTCTTCGTTTCATATGTACATACAAATTTAGCCAGGACCACCTGGAATATTTTTTTAGTGCAATAAGAGCAAAGGGTGGTTTTAATAATAATCCTTCCGCTAGACAATTTAAATCTACTTTTAGGCGAATGCTCGTACACGGTGAGCTCAAATACATTAACACTGGAAATGTATTCCTTTACAAGAAATTAATATTCTGACATATAGAAAACCTGAAGATGCTATTAATAAAACAACGACAAAATAACATTAATTAATTATGTAAATTCTGAAAATGAAAGCTTTGAAAGTTAAGATATAATTAATACCATAAATGATCATAACTACATCACAGACCCAAGTATACTTACAGAATTTTCCAAACAGGTCGTTATTTACATTGCGGGGTTTATTGTACATGGGCTTAAAAAGGAAATAAAGTGCCCAGAATGTGTATCTGCGATAATTTCTCAAAAATATCCATGCTTACAGTTAAAAAAAAGACAAAGGGGGCTTACTCTACCCCAGTAAGGACGTTGTATGTATTTGCGAAATAAGTGAAAAACATTTCGTCAAATGAAAAAATTGAACAAAAAGGATAATTTTCATAGATTTTCGCAGGAGTGCCTCAAAAATGCTTGAAGACAGATTTTTTCCCCCAAATTAATGAACATTTTAAAAGTCAGGAATTATTAGATTGCCATTACCCACTTTTAATAAAATCAATTTGTTTAAAATACTTAAAAGTGAGAATGCATAACGCAGCAAAGAAAATTTCTTCTAATGACGACAAGGTTCGTAACTTTTACAACAAATTGATTTTATTTAGGGGTCAGTGATTTTAAAAATTCCTTCATGGTCTGTCTATAAAAATTATAAATTCCATGATTGACGTAATTTATAATTTCTATAAAATTAATGATTTTTTGTGATATACAACCATGGGTGTGATTTGCTCGACTCATATCATGTATCAACTTATAAAAATGTTTGCAATAATAAACATGTAATCGTATATAAGTTTAGGTGATTGTAAACAGTTCCCTAAAGTTTCTTGCGCGTTCTTCTTTAGGGTTACAGACTCTGAACGGGATGAAAAAATATTTACTTAGAATCCTTTAGTTTTCAAGCATGCGTTACCAAACCGAAAACTGTAAAGATGTACAAAAATTCTCCTAGTGCTGTTTCAATTATTTGTTTTATTTAAATGATATTCACATAAATATTTTGTATTATGTCTGTTGTTTCATTCGAAATTGAATACATACCTGTGGATATATTATTATCTACCGATAAAAAAAATCGGTAGATAATAATATATCCAAAGGTAAGTTATTTAAACTATTTAATTTCAAGTTTATTATAGTTATTTTTGTGTGTTTTTGCGTAATCTGTTATACATAGCAAAACATTATATAAAAAATCTGATTATAATAACAAGGAAAAGACAAAACGCAAAATAAAGCGATTTAAAATATAATTAAAAAAATTGTTTTATTTTTCAATTTAGTACATTAACCTTTTAATATATATCTTAGGAAGTTAATGAACTACTATTAACCTAATGAGATATATCTTAGGAGGTTAATGTACTTACATATTTTTGAAACACTGTATTGATTCTACCTATAATTAGTAAATAGAATTTACTTTTCCCAAAAATCAAGGAAATAAAAATAGAGAATCATCGGCAACACTAACCTTAAACTATTGCTATCCCGCTTAGGTATACGGCAAGGACTACTCTATTGTACATACTCCCTCTACGCGTATAGACGACCTGACAGCCCGAAAATGTGTAACCAATTTTGATTTGTCATTGTGTGCCTTAGCTAGTGATGTACATTTTACTTACAAGGACTATCGAAAAATCATTGTTAAGGAAGCGGTAAAAAAAATGGTTTAGTGAACGAAAGTGAAAAACTTCAAAAATTTTACCTTGATAGTTCTAAAATAATTAAAAAATATTCAAATAACATGTTCCCGAGAATAACTTGCACCTACTTGCCTTTTGTTGGATTTTAATTCAAAATGTACAAAGTCCCGATAATCTCTGAAGAGGTGAGTCTACCGATAAACTTAAACAATTTCGCCTAAGAATCAGATCGGAAAGTAGTATTTTCGACCTATGACCTTTGGAGAAAACTTTACTGCCATATACAGTTTCCCCGGAATTTCTTTTTTAATCAACGTTAATCAACCATAAATAGGTAGATAATTAAGTTTATTCCTATTTATACTTTATATATTTTATAAAATGTTTTGCTGTTGAAATAAAAAAAACGGAGACACGGAGTACATAACGGTTGTTTTATTCTTCATATTACTATTATTTTAATAATTACAAACATTTAATAATTAATAATTAAATACATCATAGAAATTAATTTTAACATTCGACTTAAATATGAATTTAAACTTAATAAATTAAATAAGGAAACTTGTAGGAATCATTTAAATAAGATTGTTCTGTTTAAAATCCAATATGTTTATGAGGCTACTCTCTCTTTCTTTCATGTCTCTGAAAATAATAAACTTATTATCATTTTAGCTGCATGAATTTAAAAACATAATGATCTAACAAAGACTAGCCAAATACGCGGGATATATGAAAGTGTACCAGGTGTCTGAGGATACAGATGTCTATTTTCTCATTCTCGGTATGTTAAGAAAACGGTCACCCATCCATGGACTGACTGCGAAAATTGCAACTTAATCTCGCAGAACTATTTTATCCGCGCAGCTGCTGATTAACCACGAGTTCCTCTTCTCTACGCCTAACGCTGTAGGCGATGAACCACGCTATCAAGCCCTCGGCACACTGTCGTCGGACATCAAGCATAAATCGGACATCGGGCATTGTGAGTATCAAATACTATGGAATTTATACTATGCTGGCAAACAGAACCGCGCATCTCATGCGCGGGCATCTAGCAGCGCTTCAGGAGCATTACTAAATATGTATACCTTAGACTTGGGAATATAATCCGAAGCTCCGCTCAACCCTTTGGGGAAAATAGCGTGATGCTATAAATGTACTAGTGTGACCGTGAGGTGCGGGTGGTTAAATAAGGTTATACATTTTTTTTGGTTGATGAATACATACTCAGTTGAGTTCATAATTGCTTAAATAGGATAATTTCTAGATTTTTTTATTTTTAATACACTGCAGTTTTATAATGTACCTATAAAAATCTATCTCTATTTTTACCTAAAGTTTTTGAAGTAATTTTTTAAGTCTTACTGTAACAATATTATACTTACTGGTACAAATAATGTAGGAATGGCTCCTTTTAATAAAATTATTTTTATTCTGCTTTTTCTTTTATATTTCTCAAGAAAATGTTTGCTGCAAATTGTAGAGTTCTTCTTTGGATTCCAACCAACCCACCCATTTTTTATTGTGTCCATCTGTTTGACAAACGGCAAAATAAAATTACGTTTTTAGAACGCAAACCGAGGATTTATTTTCTTGTTGTGTAGGCAAGTCTATCGATTCATTATAAACATTCAAGATAAATATCGACATAAATTTTGATATAGTTGAGACAATCCCTAGCGTACATGTAAAATATTTTGTTTAATAATGAATTCACCAAAATCATACAAATTATCAACAGCGTGACTTTTTTCTTTGCAAAATATCAAAATTAATAAAATAATTTAAAGTATTCTATATTTTAAACAGTATATAACATAAATTTTAATCAAAAATAGACGCGTCATAACAGTAACGACGTCTTGCGAACTTACCTGTGAAATGTGCAACCATCAGGATTATTTCTATTATTGATACCACAGTCACTCACGGAACATGTAACCATTTTGGAAAACTATGAATTATAAACATAAATACTATTATAATCTAAAAAATTACAGAATATCTAGGAGCTTATTTCTTGCGAGCCGACTTATGCCGACCTGTCATTCAAAATCGGTCACAGAGTCATGAGGTTTGGTATCTTTTCTATCTTGCATTTTTGGCATAAGGAATTTTCTTCTCCCTTGCACACTATGTCCGTCTATACGCCAGTATATTCTAAGTCTATGCTTGCTGCATATCAAATAATATATGCAGCTGTATGCTGTAGAGTTTTGGCGGGAACTTGACTGACGGTGGATTCCTGTACCCGTTGTAATAGGATAGTTACTATACTCTTTGGGCGAATTTCAGCTCCTGTATTATTGTTTAAATAATGGTTTGATATGTAAAAGTGTTGCGATTTTGTGTATTAAATGTCTGCGCATGTGATTTATTAGTGGAAATGGTGAAACAAGTGCTCCGATGGTGATGAGAAGTGAACCTCAAAATAAGGTATCTGTCTGCTTAGGCGCCTTGAGTTACTATCGCCAACTGTTTGCTGGCTCAAGTTGCCGTCAAAATCTCCCAAAAACTACGCAATATGATGCATCAACATATCGCGAAGCAGTGTACGATAAGGAATTATTATCACTTGATACTGAAGATCTATAAAAACGAAGATCCCGAATGAAATGAAGACATGGCTTAAAGGATAAGCATCCAAGCCAAAAACTTAATAAAAAAATATGTATTCTGCAAAGATATTGTATCTAAATTTCTCTGTCTACGTATCTAAACCATATATCTATGATCTAAACAAAATTGTGCACCGTTGTGTACTAAGGTGTTAAAAACAAGCTCGAGCGAAAGGATGTTATTGTGGATTGTGTCCCTTTTTTATTATATATATGGTTATATTTATTTTACTAGACCTTACCTTTCTTTATTTTACTTGGCTATTTCAGAAGAAGTGTTATGTTTTTTGAGTACGCGTGTATGGATGTCTTTTTCTTTGGCACGCTCTATAGCTTAAAGTGCTTCATGAATTTCAACATATGGGGTGTCGTTAGATTTGTCTTAGTTGTGGAAGTGACATAAGTATTTTTTCAAATAATGAAATTACCGCCGACCTCTCCTTACAGGTTTCTTACAATTCTTCCTTTATCAATCACTATTCACTGCCGGCCATGGGTCATGGAAAAAAATGGAAGCTCAAAATTTTACTGTTGCAAATGTAACCTCGACAACCTGTCCTAAACATCGAACGGAGCACCCATGTTCCGCCGAGAATAAATTTAAAAAAATGTTCTTTTTCCCTCCTACATTTTTTTCTTATCACTATTTCAACAAACACTTTACAATGGATAATTTCTCAAAATATTTTATTTATCGACTGGCTTGCAACCGTCACACACTTGACCTTCATAAAAAAAATGATATTTTAAAGGTTGATAATTTTTTTATAAGAATATAGTAAAATTAATTAGCAAAATGAAACCACGTTATATTTACCTTCATTTTTAATTACAACAATCGTATACAAGAAAGGAGAAATTTAGTTTTGAAAAATAAGGTCTTAAAGCTTCCTGTGTAAGTAATTAGAAGTAGTTATAATGAAATATTGCACATTACTTATAATTTCATCATTTAATTTAGTTCATTCATAACGTTTAAAAAAGAAGTAAGTGAAATAAAATGATTGATCTCGAAGTTACAAAGTATTTCGTATGTACCCCCGAGCGACTTTTGATTTTCTCTTATAGTTTGCCTGCAAACAAGAAAGTTTGGTGAAATAAATTTATTCCAATAAGCATTATTAAAATTAAATATAGAAATTTCTTCTGCCTTTTATTTTTTGATCTGTGAACGTAAGTTTTTGTCTACTACATTGCACGCATGTTATAGATCCAATACACATTTTGGATACTAAATATCGCAGTTTTTGCCCTAGAACAAAATATAATATAAATATTACACATTTTAATAAATATTCATCCGTCAAAAGTCCAACAATATCAAATCGTATGGTGACTGGAGTAGAAAGGGACACAATCCACAATAACATCCTTTCGCTCGAGCTTGTTTTTAACACCTTAGTACACAACGGTGCACAATTTTGTTTAGATCATAGATATATGGTTTAGATACGTAGACAGAGAAATTTAGATACAATATCTTTGCAGAATACATATTTTTTTATTAAGTTTTAGCTTGATGCTTATCCTTTAAGCATGTCTTCATTTCATTCAGGATCTTCGTTTTATAGATCTTCAGTATCTGATAATAATTCCTTATCGTACACTGCTTCGCGATATGTTGATGCATCATATTGCGTAGTTTTGGGAGATTTTGACGGCAACTTGAGCCAGCAAACAGTTGGCGATAGTAACTCAAGGCGCCTAAGCAGACAGATACCTTATTTTGAGGTTCACTTCTCATCACCATCGGAGCACTTGTTTCACCATTTCCACTAATAAATCACATGCGCAGACATTTAATACACAAAACCGCAACACTTTTACATATCAAACCATTATTTAAACAATAATACAGGAGCTGAAACGCCCAAAGAGTATAGTAACTGTCCTATTACAACGGGTACAGGAATCCACCGTCAGTCAAGTTCCCGCCAAACTCTACAGCATACAGCTGCATATATTATTTGATATGCAGCAAGTAGACTTAGAATATACAAGTGTATAGACGGACAGGTGCAAGGGAGAGAAGAAAATTTTATGCCAAAATGCAAGATAGAAAAAGATACCAAACCTCATGACTCTGTGACCGATTTTGAATGACAGGTCGGCATAAGTCGGCTCGCAAGAAATAAGCTCCTAGATATTCTGTAATTTTTTAGATTATAATAGTATTTATGTTTATAATTCATAGTTTTCAAAATGGTTACATGTTCCGTGAGTGACTGTGGTATCAATAATAGAAATAATCCTGATGGTTGCACATTTCACAGGTAAGTTCGCAAGACGTCGTTACTGTTATGACGCGTCTATTTTTGATTAAAATTTATGTTATATACTGTTTAAAATATAGAATACTTTAAATTATTTTATTAATTTTGATATTGCAAAGAAAAAGTCACGCTGTTGATAATTTGTATGATTTTGGTGAATTCATTATTAAACAAAATATTTACATGTACGCTAGGATTGTCTCAACTATATCAAAATTTATGTCGATATTTATCTTGAATGTTTATAATGAATCGATAGACTTGCCTACACAACAAGAAAATAAACTCGGTTTGCGTTCTAAAACGTAATTTTATTTTGCCGTTTGTCAAACAGATGGACACAATAAAAATGGGTGGTTGGTTGAACCAAAGAAGAACTCTCAATTTGCAGCAAACATTTTCTTGAGAAATATAAAAGAAAAGCAGAATAAAAATAATTTTATTAAAAGGAGCACCTTACATTATTTGTACCAGTAAGTATAATATTGTTACAGTAAGACTTAAAAAATTACTTCAAAAACTTTAGGTAAAATAGAGATAGATTTTATAGGTACATTATAAAACTGCAGTGTATTAAAATAAAAAAATCTAGAAATTATCCTATTTAAGCAATTATGAACTCAACTGAGTATGTATTCATCAACCAAAAAATGTATAACCTTATTTAACCACCCGCACCTCACGGTCACACTAGTACATTTATAGCATCACGCTATTTTCCCAAAGGGTTGAGCGGAGCTTCTTATATTCCCAAGTCTAAGGTATACATTTAGTAATGCTCTGAAGCGCTGTTAGATGCCCGCATGAGATGCGCGGTTCTGTTTGCCAGCATAGTATAAATTCCATAGTATTTGATACTCACAATGCCCGATGTCCGATTTATGCTTGATGTCCGACGACAGTGTGCCGAGGGCTTGATAGCGTGGTTCATCGCCTACAGCGTTAGGCGTAGAGAAGAGAACTCGTGGTTAATCAGCAGCTGCGCGGATAAAATAGTTCTGCGAGATTGTTGCAATTTTCGCAGTCAGTCCATGGATGGGTGACCGTTTTCTTAACATACCGAGAATGAGAAAATAGACATCTGTATCCTCAGACACCTGGTACACTTTCATATATCCCGCGTATTTGGCTAGTCTTTGTTAGATCATTATGTTTTTAAATTCATGCAGCTAAAATGATAATAAGTTTATTATTTTCAGAGACATGAAAGAAAGAGAGAGTAGCCTCATAAACATATTGGATTTTAAACAGAACAATCTTATTTAAATGATTCCTACAAGTTTCCTTATTTAATTTATTAAGTTTAAATTCATATTTAAGTCGAATGTTAAAATTAATTTCTATGATGTATTTAATTATTAATTATTAAATGTTTGTAATTATTAAAATAATAGTAATATGAAGAATAAAACAACCATTATGTACTCCGTGTCTCCGTTTTTTTTATTTCAACAGCAAAACATTTTATAAAATATATAAAGTATAAATAGGAATAAACTTAATTATCTACCTATTTATGGTTGATTAACGTTGATTAAAAAAGAAATTCCGGGGAAACTGTATATGGCAGTAAAGTTTTCTCCAAAGGTCATAGGTCGAAAATACTACTTTCCGATCTGATTCTTAGGCGAAATTGTTTAAGTTTATACATTTCCTCAAGCGCTACTAGACGACCGCGCATGAGACGTGATAGTATAAATTCCGTAGTATTTGATACTCACAACGGTCAATGCCCGATTCATGCTTGATGGCCGACGACATTGTCGCGAGGGCTTAAATAGCGTGGTTTATCCCCTACAGCGTTATTCGTAGAGAAGAGGAACTTGTGGTTAAGTAATAGCTACGCAGATCAATAGATCTGCGAAATTAAGTTGAATGAGTGACCATTTTCTTAACATACCGAGATTGAGAGAATAGAGAGTGCATCTGTATCCTCAGACACTTAGTGCACTTTACTGTGTTAAGATCATTATATTTTTAAAATTCATGCAGCTAAAATTATAATAAGTTTATTATTTCTTTATACTTTTCAGGGACAGATGAAAGAATATAAACATGAAGCATGATGAAGCCTCATAAACATATTGGCGTTTAAACAGAGCAATCTTATTTAACTGATTCCTACAAGCTTCCTTCCTTAAATTATTAAGTTTACATTCATACTTAAGTCCAATGTTAAAATAAACTTCTATAATCTATTTAATTATTAATTATTAAATGTTTGTAATTATCACAAGTAATACTTATATGAAAAATAAAGCAGCCATTATGATGTACTCCGTGTCTCCGTTTTTGTTTCCCCATCAAAACATTTTATAAAATATATAAAATATAAATAGGTATATACTTAGTTAAGTATCTACCAATATGTTAAATATCTAACAATATGTTAAAAAATAAATTCCGGGGAAACTGCCCACGGCAGTAAATATTTTTCTCCAAAGATCATAGCTCAAAAATACAACATTCTGATCTGATTATTGGGGAGTATTTTTAGGTTTTTCGGTGAAGTCACCTGGGATTTTATACATTTGAATTAAAATCCAACAAAAGGCAGGTAGGTTCAGCTTATTCTCAGGAACATGTTATATGAATATTTTTTAATTATTTTAGAACTATCATGGTAAAATTCAGTTAATTTTGAAGTTATTCAACTTCATGTATACCAACATGAACTTTATATTATTACTCACAGGGGTCACACTTGCTTGTATGTCACTTTAGAAAAGTAAACAAAGTATTCACTAGGTTTATTTCAAACTGTTTTACAAATATAAAGAGATGT
>JAGSMP010002391.1:0-70767 GCA_029286625.1 Parnassius orleans
CTTTATATTATTACTCACAGGGGTCACACTTGCTTGTATGTCACTTTAGAAAAGTAAACAAAGTATTCACTAGGTTTATTTCAAACTGTTTTACAAATATAAAGAGAGATGTAATCTGACTTTATGCATATAATAACAATACAATTATAATAAATGTAGTGTTAAATTACAAGGTCAGAGAAAAAGTTTCTTCGTATTTTATATACAAATTCAAGAAATTTTTTTTTTCAAAGTTTAATACATTTAGTTATAATTTATATGTGGCATTTTTTTCGATAACTTTTGCCATCTTGTAGGTAGTGACATAATCCCGTTGCTGTAGAAATCTTGGGATTTTCGATTAAAAAAATGCGACAAGTAGTTTGACAGTCCTCTCTTGATGTTAACCTAACACTACCCAAAGAATTCTGAAGAGATTGAAACAGGTGAAAATCTGAGGGTGCAAGGTTAGGACTATATGGTGGATGTGTTAACACTTCCCAACTAAGTTATCTCAATTTTTGCTATGCGAAGATATTAGAAAAATAAATTCATACTTTACCTCAACAAACAAACTTATATTTAGTTTAACTATTCTTGAAGAAATATCCACCGTTTCAATTCAAATTCTAGAAGCTATAGTTTCTTTGGAACGAGATATCGATGATGTCATTACAAGCATACTTTTCATTAAATCAAATGTAATTCATTCTTCTATAATATCCACTATGCGCCTATACAAAGGATTACTGTCTTCTGATCCCGCTAGGCTCAATAAAAACTTAGTTGCCCCAATAGCATTACCTAATTTACACAAAATACTTGAATCGGCCTCTATTACTTCTTATATTTATACGAATAAAATTATATATATCTAAGAATTCTCTTTAGTAAAAACGAAAAATTTACATTATACCATTTATATTCTATCCCTATTCTACATCCTGACTCTTCCTTATATTCTACTATCCTTCCCGAACAAACATATCTTGCCATAGTACCACTAGACAGCAATACGTCATTATGAGCTCACTGGACAAATGCAAAGACTTTGCAACGGAATCCAAAGTCCGCAAGGATCTTCTCATCTACAACATCAACACAGACCCATATGCGAAGTTGTCATCTTAACAACGACGAGTCAACAAGTTCCTGAAGTTTGTGATTTAACTACGTTTTCTGCACATCAACACTTTCAAAGCTCTTAGAAACAACAACTGGATCTACATACTCAACGCAAGAATCCATATGCTTTAGAATGCGAAAGCAAAACGACTCACGGCGAAATCTCTGTAGCAGTTATCATCACTCTAGAATAAGGATGTAAAATGTACACCGCGTTTGTTACACTCTAGCTGAGGACACAAAATCGATCAGCCATCCCTTTATCTATGTGGATATTGAACATTTGCCTCCCAGATGAAATTAAGCTTCAACAACCAGAACTTGCACCGATCCAGCTCAACAACATTCAACTCGATTCTCTTAACTCGGTTAGAGAACAAATAAAAACTCACACAAAATTGCTTGAAGATAATAAACCTACATTCTTAGAAAAACATGTAACAAAGTTTTCCATATTAAGTACGATTACTGGCATCATTATGCTAACATATTTTGTTATAAATGTTATAAACGCTTGCAATGGAATAACATACCTACAAATCCACATGGTAACTGTATACAAATATTTTAATAATTGCTTTGACCGTTCTCATCGCCGACAACACGTCGAGATTCCCATATCATCACTAAACACCACTGTTACAACATCCTGTTTATCAGAAGACGAAGACGAAGCTGCTGACTACACTCAAAAATCGAGCAAATCCGCTCAATCTTTGTTCTAAGGGAGGTGTTATGTCATAGATACTATTTACTTTATAAGACCTGTATACTTTATATTGTTTATTTACTAAAATACTTTCTTAGAAGCCAAACTAATGTTATGTCATAGATACTATTTACTTTATACTATGTTATAAGACCTGTATACTTTATATTTTTATTTACTTAAAAGCTAAATAACTTTCTTAGAAGCCAAACTAATGTTATGTCATAGGACACTATTTACTTCATGTTATAAGACCTGTATACTTTATAAATCATATTGTTTACTTCATTAGAGGCCAGACTAATTTGATTGTAATATTATATGATAATGTTTATAGTTTACCATAAGTTAACCATAACACCAAGAACAATGTTGTTCCTTATGTTTACCCCCACCTCCTAGCTTCCTACACTATTTAAACCAAATCTTTCGATCCCTCAACATAATTCCATTCCCAAGTTCTCTGTATCAAGTACTATATTTTAATTTAGTTTAAAAGTATTAAATAAATTTATTTTAAGGAGTTTTTGTCTCTGCCACATAACAGTGGCGACTTTTTTTAATAAAATGGACCCCATTTTTTGTGTGACAACGAGCACACATGATTATGGTAAGTAGATGTTGTGGCTCATAGACATCTACATATATTTTCGATTAAGAATCAAAACGCAGATCCCGAAAATCCCAAGATTTCTACAGCAACGGGATTATGTCACTACCTACAAGATGGCAACAAGTTATCAAACAAAATGGCACATATATATTATAATTAACACATACACTGCCGTCAGTCATCATTTAAATGCAGTACTCCGTGCAAAGTGACTGACACGGCAGGATAAGGGTTAAATATAATTAAACTTTTAAAAAAAATGTCTTGAATTTGTATATAAAATACGAAGAAACTTTTTCCCCGACCTAAAAACCTGCCGCTTCATTTATCGTTACATTTCTACTTCTTTAAAATTTATTGTTTTCACTTTTATTTTTTTATTTTTTATAGAATTAGGGTCACATAGGAGCATATAGTCCACCTGATAGTAAGTAGATGCTGTGGCCCATAGAAAGCTACATTTATCCTCGATTAAGAATCAAAATGCAGATGCGTTGTCATTCCGGAGGACTAAGATGGAATGCCTCGTTTCCAGTAAAAAGTGTCTCCGGTTCTCTACAATTTTTCAGACACCATACGAAACACAGCAGCATTAAGCTGCTATTTTACGCTGGTATTCTGTGAAAGCGCGGTCCTTCCCCGGTTGAGCCGACCCATTTGTGCTACAGCCATAATATATTTGCAGCTTTGTTCTACCACGTAAAAATATACTGACTTCAAATGTCCTCGCTATAGTTTAATCCTAAGATATGCAGATTTTCTCACAATGTTTTCCGTGAACGCCAAAAACGTTATCAATTTGATTCAGATTTTCACGGCGGGGATCGAACTTAGATTGCTTGCGTCCAGTAAAATTTACGGTATTACTGTATATACTTTAATTATAATAATTCATTTCATTTTAAATAGCAGTGCTTAATACTTTTGGATTCCAAAAATCAGCAAATTAAACATTAAAAGAATTCATTTATTTTAAAAGAATTAAACAATTATAAAATCACTTTTTCGCTGCTGTATGCCCATGTGTCTCAGATGTTTTAGAGAATATTTTTTTAAGTAGTCGCATTGCAATTACCGAATTTGGACGTTTGGTTTAAATTACAATCTCAACTAAAGAGGGCTAAAATATTAAGTTAAAATTATTTTTGATCATCCAGAATCAGTAGTTCTTTGAACAATATTAAAAAAATTAAAATACCACTTTGTATTTATGTAACATTGCCGTCTCGTACCGTATCTTCGTTGCTTCTTCGGTCAGAGGAACCTCAATTTGGAAATATACTATAATTTGTTACATCAAAGAACAATGAAATTTCATTTTATTCCATTAATATTTATAACGCTCATTTATATGTTGTGAAGAGATCTCGACATGGACAATAAAGACGATTAGCTCATGTAAGCTCCTCAACTTTACTCCTATTACACAATACAGTCGTCCGAGTGAACTCAAACGATTTTAAAGCTTTTTGAGAGCATTGATGATCTCTTGCACTTTATCTTCATATGAGTATGTTACAAGCAACTTGCTCAAGTGGTTCTAAAGGAGATCGAAGTAATCGAATAAGGCATCATTTTTATTTCAAAAAAGAATAGCGATACTGATTTTTTTCCACAAGGAAGTGATTTTTTTATAGAATAAGGGCAACAAACGAGCACACAGTCAACCTAATGGTAAGTGGTGGTTGTGGCCCATAGACATCTACATCTATCTTCGATTACGAATCAAAAAGCAGATGCGTTGCCAACCGTGAGGACTATGATAGAATGCCTTGTTTCTACTAAAAACGGTCTCCGTTTCTCTACACTCACCATACGAAGCACAGCAGCATTAAGTTGCTATTTTGCGCTGGTATTCTGTGAGAGCGTGGTCCTTCCCCGGTCGAGCTGACTCATTTGTGCTACAACTATGTTATTAATATAGCTGCAGCATGGCTCTACCACGTAATTATATTAAAAAATTAAAGTTAGTTACAGTCTATATACATCCCACTGCTGGGCACATGTCTCCTTTCATTTCTGAGAGGGTTTTAGGGCAAGGAAATGTCCGCCACGCTGCCCAAATTCGTGTTGGCTAACTTCACGTCTTCGAAATATTTTTTTTCTTATTTCTCAGACATGCAGGTTTCCTCACGATGTTTTCCTTCACCGCCGAGCACGTGGTAAATCAGCACTTAAGATTGCAATTAACAATTTCATTGGTGCCGGCGGGGATCGAACCCGGGTTGCTCGCGTACTGTGAAACTTACAGCGAGCGCTAACCATCTGAGCTAACACATATTAAAAAAAACGCCATGTAAATATAAATAACAAAAATGAATATTTCATTAAATGTACAAACTGAACAACACAATGATTTCCACATAATAGCTTCTTAGATATAGTGTACACAATCATTAAAACCAGTCCGAATTCAGAAGTCGGTTTTTACTTTTACCCTTTGAGTTAATTGTGAAATATCACAAGTTAAACAACTAGAATGTCGTCTAAGTGGTTACAATTAAATATTCATCCCCTGTTTTACCCCCTTAAGGATTTTTTCTAAATTATATGGGATTTCATCATTATATAGAAGCATTCCTGAAGTATGATCCATTTTATAAAATAAACTAAATGATTTTAATCGGTTCAAACGATTTCGAAAATTCGCTGGATATACAAAAAAATATGTATTCCAAATTCGTTGCGTACCGCACATGATGTTAATGATGAAGAAGAAGACAATACACTATAGTGCGTATCATTTCTCCGATAAGTTATCAAAGTGTACAGCAATATATTATCTCTTTGCTCAAGAGCAAATAAAATCTAATATAATTGTTCATTGTTCTACAACAACTGTTTAAAACTCAATAATAATAATAAAATATGAGGTTACTAACTCGACTGCCAGCCAAGCTTGGCAACTAGAGCCTATACAAGTTCACTCAAAGTTCACTGCTGAAACATAGGAATATGGGGCTATTATAGACCTATGTATACTATATACCTCATAGGAGGGATATTTGCTATAGCTGTCACACTAGTTCAACATAACGTACCTGGATTGGTAACGCAGTACGCAACTGCAGGTTTTTTATTAATATTATTGAGTTGTTATCAGGGAGATGCTCCTGCCCATCTGCTGTTTCAGTTACCTTTTGTCACCTCTTATGACACCCACGAGTTGATATACGGTAATAAATTCTCTTAAGGGGCCACTGCACGGCACATTATTAAACTTATATTACCGCTATTATATTATAGTAATAAAGAAAAAAAAATCCAAACTTTCACCTTACGTACAATCTATGACCGGCATCGGAAAAAAAGGTTTTTTTTTTACTTTGAAAACAAAACGACAAACAAACTAACAGTCCAACGAGTGCCTTAATTAATTACTGTAGAATGTTTGCCAACCACTGCAAATAGGCCTTTATGTCAAGCAGTCCTTTGTTGTAAGATCAACATTAATATCTATCTCTGTGCGGAAAGTCATATAAATTAATATATAACAAAACCAGCTAGCTGGCCTGGGGGACACAGTTCTCAACTTGGTGGAATACAAAATTTATAATTAACTCGATTACAGCGCCACCTGTCGGTTGCAGATTTTGTGATTTTTTTGACACAATACTAATATACAAGTACTGCAATTTTTTTTATAGAATAAGAGTGAAAAATATGCACAACTCCACCTTATGGTAAAAAGATACTGTGGCTCATAGAAATTTATATTAAACCTCGATTAAGGATCAAAATGCAGATGCGTTGTCACCAATGTTTCCAGTAAAAAGGCTCTCCGGTTCTCTACAGTCACCATAGATTCATAGCAGCATTATTCCGTCATTTCACCCTTGTATTCTGTGAGAGCGTGGTTCTACCCCGGTCGAGCCAACCCATTCATTTCTCCATTCAACCCATACCATAATTTAGCTGCTGCGTGGCTATACAACGTGTAAAATAAAATATCACTTATTTCGGTGTCTATAAATATACAATTTACTAATGGCTTCGTTATGGTGACACGTATACTGAAGTATAGTGTACACTGGACAATTCGTAGTAAATATTGCTTGGAAAAAGGGGATTCTAGCATAGCTATGAACATTAACAAATACGAGTATACTGTGTGAGTAATATGCCCCCAGAAGTTCAAGATGTTCTGAATATACACGATCACTAACAGATACACTAACGGTTATATATTTATAAGGATAGTTTGGACACTAAAATTATATATTTAACCGCGTAGAAGAATATTTTTATTCGTAAGAAATTATGTTTTTTATTGTTTACTATCAAAATCGAAAATCGAAAGTTTATGTATATTTTGATCTGTGTAGAAGAACATTTTTATTCGTTAGAAATTATATTTTCTCTTGTTTACTTCGAAAATTGAGAATATATATATTTATCCACGTAGAAGTATTTTTATACATAAGTGAGAAATAATATTTTTTGGAACGAAGTTCTTTATCGGACGGTACGAATTTGGCGGATGGGGGCTAGTCGAGAAAAAGTGTAAGATTTTTCCGTCGCGACCCCTTCTGACGTAGTGTAGACGCCCTTAGCGGCTATAAGGAATCGAGATGGAATAATATCTAACTCCCTCGCACTTTTTCTTATATTGCCATGAAATAAATATTATTTTATTTTAAATAACAACATACATATGAAAGGAACTTCGTTCTAACCGAGTGTTCCACGACACTCAAGCATGTTTTTTATTATTTTACTTTTACTTGTTAACATTTCTAACATTATAATTATATTTGTCAGTCGGGCCATTGCTGTGAAAGCGGAGATCTCCCACCAGTCAAGGTGTTCTGACCAGTCAGCGGCTAACGCTCTGTCAGGAGCTACTTTAGCAGGGTTCTATAGAAACATCAATAGCGTGATTTAGGTTTTCGGTTGTTCTTCAGTATGCGTATGCGTCATTATAGCGCCACTACAGAAGTACCTAATCAAACTTTTTTTTAAATTATTCTAAGGGCACAATGGAACGTGAATTGGGAACGCACCCGGAGTGCAGAAGATTTCTAAAAATGCATGCTAAAAGGGCCTGGAACCTACGGCCGAAACTGCAGAGCTTGATGCAATAATTACAGATCAGACCTGCAATGTGCGAAATATTTTTAAAATGCATGCCATTAACGCAAAAATAGACACAACGTTCACTAATCTGCCTATACCATTTTAAACTTATTAATGACGTTTTGTGAGTCCCATGACTCCAAAACAAATATTAACTTTCGAATTTGACATAGTTACTGTAGCCTTAATTTAAATTCATAAGCTTGTTGACAGTTTAATACTTGATGTTTGATAATGCGTTCATAAATAATAAATAAATGAACTTTATTTATTGTTGTGTTACATAAACTATTCAAAAATTAAGCTTATTGAAATTGCCTAATGTTATAAGATTTATATCAAAATTAGTGTTCAACGTACAAATGTAACTCGTATTTAGCCCAGATAGTTATAAAAGCTTCTGTCTCTGTTACTGCATCAATATATCCAAATAATGGGCTTGTGCTACACGAGCGTGGAGAGTATTACGAACCATAACTCAGACAGCATTTGCCGCATCTGTAGCCCCATGATTATATTCTAATTGTAGATTAGGCAAATAAGCAATTCAATTTTTTAAATCTCAAGAGAAGTGATGAGTTAAATCACTACAATATAATAAATTTCTTTTGAAAGTGGAACTCCTAACAAACTGCACTTTTATTAAAAAAACTTAAAACACGAATTAATAAATCTTTTTTTTTGAAGTTACAGACTGTCAACTTCCCACAGCTCGGCAAAATTAATTTTATGTAAGCTATAAAACTGAAAACGCTTAAAAAAGATTAGGTTGCAGAACAAAACAAAGGAGTGTGTGGTCGCGTTTCACAGCACCAATTAACTAAGAGACCTAAATTCCTTGTTTTGTAAGCATGTTTTAACTACAAAAATTGTTTAAGTCACGATCTATTTTGTGGTATGTAGGTTTATACGTATCTATTATATCTGAATTTTTGAGAATAATTTGGGATTTGAAAAATTATTTAAGCACCGTGCGATCGTTATGAAGAATGTGATGAATAAAATGTAAAGTATTACATTATAGTTTGTATTACAAGTTTTGATATGTTGAGTCATGCTGCAGATATATTAGTTTTAGAGGTAGTCGATTACATAACAAAGCAAACAAATTACACCGTATCATTAATCTAACAAAATTACAATTTAAAAAGAAAATTACAGATTGGCTGCTTAAACTTGATTTTGAAAAAAACAGAACAATTGCATCTTAAAATACCACGTTCGAGGCAACACACACACACACACCCACACACACACACACACACACACACACACACACACTCACACACACACACACACACACACACACACACACACACACAACAGATACGATTCACTCGCTTACGCGTATACCCTCGCAAACGGAAAGAAAAAATGTCATTGCAATATTTATTTAAAAAAAAATCAAGTTGATCATCCTAAAGGGGGAGCCGGAATATCCATTACACAGGATATCCAAGTTTGGACTCCCGTCTCCCACAAATTTATGTACTCTTTGCTTTATATACGAAAAAAATATTTTTGTATCAGATAAATTATGCAATGTACTATTTGTGGGAGAAAATAATAAAGGTTATTATTATTAACTATAAAAAATCCCCCTGTAAGGTAATCCATATATATACCACTGATAAAGAGAAGATTCCCTAAGTTTTTAAACAAAAAAAAACTCATGTTACGAAATTACGGTTCACCTGACGGTAAGCGGCTACTGCAGCCCATTGACAGGCATTTAACAGGCTGTGTATCACTACACAGCCTGTTATTACGAGTATACACTATTATAATGATTCTGTATAATCTTCAGACCGGAAAATAGCTGTGCACGTATTGTTTATTGGCGGCAGAGATAGGTATATGTCATCCCCAAGCTTGTTAATAACGTTCGCGAGATTAACATGTATATTTGATCGGCATATTTGAAAATATTCCGACCTAAGCCCCCAATAACATCTAAAACTTTTATTTATCAAACTCTAATATTAACACTCCATTAAATATGAGTTATGGTCGGTTTCATACCATTAACAAGTGACCAAATTTTGCATGAGTTTACAGTTCTAGGTCTATTACAGGTCACTTGAGATATTGTTAGAAACTTAAATGTTTAATATATGTATAGTAGTGAAATTTGGGGTTGATAGAAGAAACATGAATGTGAAATTAGTGGTGTAGAAATGCAGTGATTAAGAAGTATGTTAGGGCTGCCTCTAAGTGATAAGGTGATAAATTGTGGGATAAAAGAAAAGTAAGGTTAGCAAGAAGATGTTGTGACTGGGATTTAGAAAGGAATGCTTCGGTGGTTTGGACACATAGAAATATTGAATGAGGAAAGAGTAACAAAGCAAATTTAAGCTGTAAAAGTAAATGGCAGTGTCGGTAAGAAATGCCCTTGATGGAAGTTGATTGACCTAAATAGTGATATAATGAAGATGGGCTAAATTAAGAGTACCCTGAACACAGAATATATGCGTAGGTATACCGGGTGTTTTTGAAACGCTCCCGAAAACGAAGACAGACGATAGTACCAACGATACCTTTGATGATGGGTCAGAAAGAAAGTCGATCCCGAGGAAAAAAAATCATCTTTTCACAACGTTTTATTAGCTTTATTCACGCTCCATCATGTTAGTACAGCTAAATTAAATGACAATTTCATAAAAAATCATGAAAATACATAAACACAAAACCAGCAGTGGAATTACAATCAGCTGAATGTCAATGAAAGCGCGGACGCCGAATTCGCGCGGCCCCCAGATAGCGATGGTACCACAATACCTAATAATTTACAACACTTGTCTAAATACCTAACTTATCTACTTAACAACAAGCAGTTCTTTACTACAAAAATTATATTGAAATCAATAAACGTACCTAATTGGGTACTCGGTACTCACACAATTATAAACGCTATTTCATATATATTGATTTTGTATAAGAAAATAGAAATGAAATGATACTGAATAATTTAATAGTTAAAATAAATTGCAATTATGATCGACAGTTACTTAATCTATCAGACTTAATGTAAAATATAATACTCTTACTTACTTTACTTTATTTTAATTTACTTTCCGTATTTAATCCGACCAGTACTTTGAATTTAAAAAGAGGTACGTCAAAATTATTAAAAATTACTTGCAAGTTTTATAGTGATTGCCGCCTCTAATTCTTATATCGCCGGCAACTAAATTTCGGTGCAACATGGCAGCGTTGCCAACACCAATTTGTCAAATTCCCCAAAAACTCATGTCAAATTCCCTAATTTAAGGACAAAACTTCAACAGATTCCCCATAAATTCCCCTCAATTTTATTTTAAGAAATGAATCAATTTTCAACTAATTTTATAAGATTTATATTTTAACTAACATTTTTTTCTTTAAAATTAAAAAATAAAGAAATGAAAAGCATTAAATTATGCACAAAAGTTCCCGAAATAAATGCGAAAATAAAATGTGGTGCAATGAAGATAATTTAAAAAAGGGAGTCATTCGATATTTATATGTAACCTAACAAAATGTTAAGATAAGTATTTAGATTTCTTGAAAAAAGGTTCTGACTTGGCCCTGGCTATCGATTTTCAAAATCCTTGCATTTTCCCCGCATAATACCAATTCCCATAAAATCCCCAACCAACTTTAAATTTCCCGCAATTTGGGGAATTCCTCACATGTTGGCAACGCTGGCATGTGTAAATTCCACAGCTCGAGGCGACACGAGTCGGCCGGGTGGCAGCAGCGCGTGTGTGAAAGGGAAGGGTAGAGTGAGTAGTATACCTAATGCATTGTTTCGTACCGGGCTAGATAAGAGTTCGGCGCCCGCGAGGATATTGACCCTATTGTCAGCGGATTTTCTTTTAAGTTTCATTGCTGGTTTTATGTTTAAGTATTTTCATGATTTTTTTATGAATTATCGTTTCAGTTAGCTGTACTAACATGATGGAGCGTGAATAAAGTTAATAAAAACTTGTGAAAAGATGATTTTTTTCCTCGGGATCGAATTTCTTTGTGACCCATCATCATCTGGATCTGATCTGTCTTTGTTTTCGGGAGCGTTTCACAAACACCCGTTACAGATGTGAAAGAAACGAGAAAGGTACTCGTATGTCAAATTATATGTGTAGTATGTCGTAGTGTCAAATGAATGGTCTTTGCCTGGGTAACAGGCGTGAGAGTTTATGTATGTCTGAATGTAATCTGTGCTTTGTAAAGAATATGTCTATTAAATAGAGATTATGACGCCGTGTAGTAGTGGCAGTGTAATGACATCCATATCGTCCCGCGAGAAGCGTGGCAACTATGGCAAATACCCCTCTTTAATGCAATCTATAGCGAAGGCCTATTTATTTATTTAAATCAACCCAACACACAATCTTAAAATTCATAGATTTACATTCCTTATATGTCATGAAAATTAAAATAATAAATTAAGTATACAAAATAAAAAAATAGGTACTATGTCAAATTTAATAGATAAATAATTTATAGAAAATGGTGAATGTTCTATGTTCAGCAGTAGATATTTAATAGGCTGTAGAGGATGGACGGATGAAATACAGATGATTAAAAATACTTACTTAAATCTTTTTTTATTTACCAGAGAAGAAACGAAGGATCAGGAAGAATTTTTTTGGTACTTTTATAAAGCTACACTGCAGCGTATTATAACGCATCAATATAGGTCGGCACGAACGGGAAGGACTACGCTCTCACAGAATGTGAGCGCGAAAAAGCAGCAAAATCTGCTGTGTTTTGTATGGTGAGTGACGAGAACTGGAAAAACTTCTTTCTGATAGGTTCGACAATACCTAAACAAAACTTACCCTTAGAAAAGTGATGGTCACTGTTTGGCGGTATAGCGCCGATTTGATTCATCACAGCGTCTTACCAAACGGGATGAGCATTACTGGAGATGTGTACTGTGAAAAACTGAACACAATGATGGAGAAGCTCGCACGTCTCCAACCAGCTTTGGTCAATCGCTCGTCCCCGCTGCTCCTGCACGACAAAGCGCAACCTCATACTGCACAACAGATGGTCTCCAAGTTACAAGAACTGGGGTTGGTAGCTCTCCGTTATCCGGTGTACTCACCAGACCTTGCGCCTACAGACTTCTACTTTTTCCAGAATTTGGATAACTTTTTGGCGGGAAAAAATTCAATGCCCAAAATATAGTACAAAATGTCTTTGCAAGCATTGCTACGCCACATGCACCGCTACGTCACAGGTATTACTACGCCACACGCTCCACTACGTCCCAAACATTGCTACGCCACACGCACCACTATGCCACACGCACTACTACGCCACAAGCATTGCTATGTCACACGCACCGCTATGCCACAACTATTGCTACACCACACGCACCGCTACGTCACAAACATTGCTTTGTCACACGAACCGCTATGTCACAAGCACGGCTACGCCACACGCACCGCTACGTCACAAGCATTGCTACGCCACACGCACCGCTACGCCACAAGCATTGCTACGCCATATGCACCGCTAAACCACAAGCATTGCTACGCCACACGCACCGCTACGTCACAAGCATTGCTATGTCATACACACCGATACGTCACAAGCATTGCTACGCCACATGCACCGCTACGTCACAAGCATTGCTATGTCACACGCACCGCTACGTCACAAGCATTGCTACGCCACACGCACCGCTACGCCACAAGCATTGCTACTTTACGCACCGCTACGTCACAAGCATTGCTACGCCGCACGTATTGCCGAACCTTAGGCTAAGCCTTAACAAAAATTTATTCAAAATCTTACTTACGTAGTAACGCTCTAATTATAAATAATAACCAATAATTTTAACGTCTAAAATCCTTTAATAATATGTATATAATAATATTATTCCTCAGGCACAGGCGCAGAATAGCTAGCCTTTCGGTATTCTACAAGATGCATTTTAGAGAGTGTGCGCAGAAACTACATGCCCTTATTCTTTCCTCCCCTTTCTGCCATCGGACAACCAGGCGGTTAGTTATTCGAACCAAATACAATATTCCTGTTATTGAACCAAATGGTTTGCCTCATCGTAATGCGTACAGCAAAGGAGTTTTACTTCCAACAGTTTAATCATCACTTACCACCAGGTTTGATTGTAGTCAAGCACTGACATGTATGTATAAAAATGAAACTTTTCAAGGATTGCCTTGCTTAATGTTTTGTCGCTCCCCAAAAAAACTTAGTTACAGTCCTTTAATCGGTTTAAAAATAAAGCAGCTGAGGCCTTAGTCGAGACTATGCAGCGAGCTGGGGCATTCAACGTATATGGCATATACACGCTGTTGTACTATTTGGCCATACAAATCGAGCGGTGTTTAGTGTCTGCCGCTCCATTTGTATGGGATACACACCACTACGCTACACGTCCAGTCACTTGCTCTCCACTAAGACCTTAGGCTTACCTTTAGACTAAGTATCGCCCTCGGAGCTAACCTAGAAATTTTAGTATCATAAATACTCACGCCTATCACCCAGAGGGTTAGGCTGAGACTACGGACTTCTATATAGCCCGATCCTAACACACCTCTCGCGCCTCCTTTACATCCATAAACATACATGCTCGTTAGTAAAGGGTACTCTTAATTAGGCTTATCTTCAATATATCGCCAATTTGTTCGATAAGAAATTTAAAATTATAAAAAATAAAGTACGAGTCAAATATTGAGATTTGTGTTTTTGTGCACTAGTCAACTGATCAGTTCAAACATTATGAGTGTCTTAATCCAAATAAACAATTAATACCAATTTATTAGAATAGAATAGAATAGAATAGAATAGAATAGAATAATTTTTATTCAATATAGATTACATGTGTAATTCTTATTGAAAGTCATTTTTTACTTTACAATTGGTTCGAAAAAAACCTCTGTCCTGGGAAGAACCAGCAAGAAACCCAGCGGGACTTTTTTTTAAAGTAAATTTTACATTAATGGTTGTACAAACTATTTAAGTACAAAATTTATTTTAGAAACTGCTTGGAAGCGACTACCTCATTCCCAGGGGTTATTATCAACCATGTATTCATTTATACTATAATAACCCTTTTTATACAGTTTCAGCTTAACAAAACATTTAAACTTGGTAATAGAGAGAGCCTGTACACTTTCCGGGACCTTGTTGTAATAGCGTATACATTGCCCCAAGAATGAATTACTGACTCTGTGGAGTCGAGAAACTCGTATCACTAGCTTGTGTTTGTTCCTAGTGTTTACAGAATGTATATCACTTTTTTTAATAAAACTACCTTTGTTTTTGTGACCATAAATTAAATTTTCGTAAATATAATGAGAAGCCAAAGTTAATATATTTATTTCTTTAAATTTATCTTTAAGAGACTCTCTCGGTTTTAGTTTGTAAATTGCTCTAAGGCCCCCTTTTGTAAAACAAAAATAGTTTCTGAATCAGCCGCATTTCCCGTAGCAAAATCCCATAAGACATTATGCTATGGAAATAACTGAAATAAACTAATCTAGCTGTCTCGACACTAGTGAGACCTCTAATCTTTTTTACAGCATAGGCCGCAGAACTTAGTCTGCTTGCTAGTTTGGATATATGCGGGCCCCACTGAAGCTTTGCGTCGAGAGTGATGCCAAAGAAAACAGTGGATTCAACAGCGCTCAGTTCTTCCCATTTAAAAACACATTGGTACCTAGATTTTTAACATTCGTTGTTGTAAATTTAATACATTTAGTTTTATTTCCGTTTCAATGTAGATTATTAACATTAAACCAATGCACTAATTTTGATATAGCATTATTCACTTCGTCACATTTGAATGATTGACTTTTATGTTTAAAAATCAAGGAAGTATAATCAGCAAATAAAACTATATCATGATTATCCCCTACAAGGGAAGGTAGTCATTAATATATACTAGAAATAGGAATGGTCCGACAATCGAGCCCTGAGGGACACCCATTAGTACAGGTGACCCGTAAGAACTTTTACCATTGATAATAACTTTCTGCATTCTATTACTTAAATATGAAATAATAAGTTTAATTGTCCGTAAAAGCCCGATAATAACTCGTGATTTAATTAAAACCACTTTAAAAGCTAGTGAACTGAATCGAAATTCATGTGATCATCATCATCATGATCATCATTACAGCCCATCACAAGTCCACTGCTGAACATAGGCCTCCCCCAAGGAATGCCACAAAGCACGATTCCGAGCCCCCTGCATTCATTGAGTTCCTGCATGTCTTACCAGGTCGTCACTCCATCTAGTGGGGGGACGCCCTACACTTCGCCTGCCGGTACGAGGCTGCCACTCGAGGACCTTTCTTCCCCATCGGTTGTCGGTTCTTCGAGCTATATGGCCAGCCCATTGCCACTTCAGCTTACTAATCCGTGAAAAAAAAATTCATGTGGTATGTGAGTGAAATGACATTTCTATATAATATTATTTATAATAGTTGCTTTCGACAAATTAATTAATTTGTTACGATTATTTTAAGTAACTAACGTCGAGGCTTTTATTTTTTAAATGTTAATTCCATACTAGGAAGTTTTCTTGTACCAGGGTCGTTGTATATAAAAAAAATCTCATAAACAAACATTCGTTTCTTGATAGTAGGATTTTTCTTGTCTCTTGGAGGCACTTCATACATATAACTTTCACGTGGACAAACATCCAATATTGAAACAAATTGTTTCAAGAAGTAGACCGTACAAACACTTGCTTTGTGCAGAATTCGAACCAGCAGCTCTACAGCATCACATTCAAGCGCTTTATTCACTGCACTACGGAACGATAAAACCATAAAAAGAACATTTGTTTATTATTAAAAACACGAACACATAATATTACAATAAAAATGATGAAATAGGTCAGCCCTTCTTCAAAATGGAACTACGAATAACTTAAATTAAAAATTTAAAAAAATACCCGAAACCAAAAGACCAGATGATTTTTTTATAGGATAGGGTGACAAACGAGCACACCACCTGATGGTAAGTGGTTGCTGTGACCCATAGACATCTACATCTATCTTCAATAAAGAATCAAAATGCAGATGCGTTGTCACCCGTGAGGACTAAGATGGAATACCTCTTTTCCAGTAAAAGGGTCTCCGGTTCTCTACACTCACCATACGAAACACAGCAGTGTTAAGCTGCTATTTTACGCTGGTATTCTGTGAGAGCGTGGTCCTTCCCGGTCGAGCCGACCCATTGGTACTACAACAATACTACTAATATAGCTGCAGCATGGCTCTACCATGTAAAACGGCTAAAAATCTTGAATCATAGCTAAGAACACTCTCGATCATGTCACCTTTCAAACAAAAAAAAACTAAATCTAATTTGGTTCAACGGTTTGGGAGCTACGATGTCACAGACAAACACACAGATACACAGATACACACCTAAAACATATAACACCCCTCTGTTTGTGTCGGGGGTTAAAAAGAGCCATGGTAGCTCAGGAACTAAGCGCTTGCTGTAAACTCCACTCATTTTTAGTCCCTCTCATTAATTTTTGTCACAAAAGTATACGAAGTACAGACTGCATTTACAGATTTTTCAGATACAGTTATAAAAATTTCGTTTCGAGAGCTAATAAAAAGGTTTTCTACCGATGCAAGCGTCACCTACTCTTTAATTCTTTTTTGTTATACAACTGCGGGCATTTTGCAACAGTGTAATGCACAGATGCGTTGTCACCCTGAGGACAAAGATGGAATGTCTCGTTACCAGTAAAAAGGGTCTCCGGTTCTCTACACTCACCATACGAAGTAAGAGCGTGGTCCTAGCCCGGTCGAGCCGACCCATTCGTGCTACAACCATAATATAGCTGCAGCGTAGCTCTACCATGCACAACATGTAGTAATAAACATACAATAAAAAGTTTATTGCAGGTGTCTGTAAATTTTATATTTTTGTGACAAAAATGATTTAGAAATACTAAAAATCTTACAATAAAACAATTCTATGATAAATACCTAATTCTTAATGTTATCCTATTACCTTTCATTTCCTTTAGAAATCAAAAATCAAAGAAATTGAAAACATATTCTACAACACTACTCAATTGTAATAACATTTTCACTTCTTGATACTTAACAAATTAATATCTTGTAATCAAAAAGATTAGTTGCATCACAGAGTAAGCCTTGCAAGGCTTAATTAATAATTGTTTTGAATATTCTTGGGTGTGTTCAGTAAAATATAATTTTATGCGATAAACCAACTAATTTTAGTACGGTAAATGTGGCTGTATTTTATTTAACACAGTTTACAATGAATTGCATAACTAACTAGGAGATAGGGCTCCTTTTCGTCTAAAAGTCCGTCAAGATAAGTACTAATTTAACCTCCCCTCCGAACTGGTTCCTATCTTGTCGTGGCGAGGGGCTTAGTAGCCGTGGCTTGGTCACCAATGATGAAAAAAGAGAAACCCACTTCGCTGGCCCGAGGTGGCCGCTCCGAGTGGGCTTGCCTAGCCCACTTTAGATGCGCGTTGGTGGACTTTTGTTTATTTAACGATGAGCCTCTCACACTATCCTCCGCGACTCTGCGGTGGTGGTCGGGCTGCGGGTAAGAGGAGTGACTGTATAGCGAGACGCCGCTCCGCAGCCGAATGTTGGTTATTGCTGGAGATGGCAATAGACGAGAAAAGATTGATGATTACATCTTGTATACCCAGGATGTAAAATTACAAAATAAATTAACTTTCCTTTTTTTTACTAAACGGAAGTGACAAACGAGCTGACAGTCCACCTGACGGTAAGTGGCTTATGCAGCCCATACAACCTGCAACAAACTTCAAATAAAAAAGGAGCATCTGTATCCTCATTTGCGCCACCGTTCCGTTGCCATCTATGAAGGCTAAGATGGAATGCCTCACAGCTTGTAATTTTAATGGCTCTCTTACCCTTCAAACTGTAACGCAGCAGTTCAAGCACTGCTAATAAGCGAAAGAAATAAGTAAGAGGTTGGCACCAACCCAGACAGATTCCCAGACAGAAAAAGAGTCCTATCTGGTCTGAAATTTTCTGCCCGGCACGTTTCGACAATGCGCTCGTTTATCACCTCAATTCGTATAAAAATTGACCTTCAAAATACATTTCGTTTAGACGTAAACGCAAGCCGTGAGAAACTAAATTAGATTACACTTTATTACATATTCACGATACGTACTCCATTTCTGAAATAGAATTCATTAAGTTGATACGAAACTTCACTAAGAAACCATATTTTTGCTAATCTGATTTAATCTTTTTAGACTACGTGCAATAAGAACCATCGTCTATCAGTAGCTGAGCGATTGGCTTTAAATTTGATAGTAGTGTCTTCAAGACCAAATTGCAGTCTTGGCGGCCAGTCTCTACAGAGACTAGCCATCTGAGCATATAAGATTAATGTGCAGGAGTGTGTGCGCAAGCACAGATGCACTCTATTCCCTTACTCTCATACTCGTAGTCCGATGGGACGTCAATCCGAAACGACCAGAGAGAGATCAGGTTTAGGACCAACAGCTGTACAAGCTTTCTGATGCCCGGTGGTAAAACACCTCCAAAACTTCCTGACTTCGGACTTATAATGAGATTTCTTGACAAAAACATAACATAAAAACATAAACACTCACGCCTGTCACCCAGAGGGGTAGGCATAGACTACCGACTTCCACTTGGCACGATCCTGGCACACCTCTCTCGCCTCCTTTACATCCATGTATCTACGCATACACGCTCGTCAGTTAAGGGTACTCCTAATCTGGCCCATTTTCAATATATCGCCAATTTGGTCGATAACCCTTCGTCTAGGGCGTCCCTTTCCGACTCTGCCGTTCACTTCTGCAGCATAAATTTGCTTTGTCACTCTTTCTTCGTTCATTCTTTCTACATGACCAAATCACCGAAACATTCCTTTCTTAATCCTGGTCACAACGTCATCTTTCAAACCACACTTTTCTCTTATCACACTATTTCTCACCCTGTCATTCAGATTCAGCCCTAGCATACTCCTTAATGACCGCATTTCTACAGCATTTATTCTACTCTCATGCTTCTTCTGCCAGACCCAACTTTCACTACCATACATTAAAGTAGGGACTAACACAGCATTGTGAATTGCCAAACGTGCCTTTTGACACATTCTGACTCTTCACAATAGCGTGTGAGGCCCCATTCACTCTATTTCCTGCGTTCACTCGTCGTTCTATATCCTTATCATATCTACCATCCCTACTAAATAAACATCCCAAATATACAAACTCATCCACTTGCTCAATCAACTCCCCTTCTATTCTTATTTCACATAACGTTTTACTTTCTTCTCTTTCAAAACCATCACTTTCGTCTTACTTGCGTTCACTTTCATGAAAAACCTATGAATCAAAATAAGATAATATGATCTTGGCACGACTCGGGGTTCAAACTCGAGGTTACAGCATGATCAGCAGTCGCGCTTATGGCCACTAGGTCATTGAGGCAGCGTGGCGGGATAACTGCTAAATAACCTGTTTGTACTCAGTAATAGGGCATATTTAAGATGTTTATTGATTTTATTTAAAAGATTTAGCTTTTGTACTTGCAATTTTAAGTGCTAATTTTTCCACATGCTCGGCTAATCGTGGGATAAAGTGCATATCTTAGAAATTAAAAATATAAAGAAGACATGTAAAGTCCACCAACATGCACTGGGTCAACGCGACGGAATTTCTTCTAAATATTTTATAAGTCTAGTATTTATTATTCTTACAAGGAGCTTAGATATAGACGGGAGTAATGATATTGGACTGTATTTAGTGATGATGTCACGCCTTACGTTTTTAAAAATTGGAATTGTGATAGATCTTTTTAAAACTGTTGGAAAAATACCTTCTTCTAGAAGGTATTACGTGTGCTCCAGAGTTGGCACCGGTTCTCACGCGTCTTTTCAGGTATTCTTACTCCTTAGGCGTAGTCCCGAAATCATGAAAGACGGCTTCCGTCCACCCGATCCCTAAAAAAGGCGACCGCTCAGACCCATCTAACTACAGGCCTATCGCCATCACCTCCTTGTTCTCCAAAATAATGGAATCCATTATAAACTGCCAGCTCATGCGATACCTTGAGGATCACCAGCTGATTAGTGACCGCCAATACGGTTTTCGTCGGGGTCGATCAACTGGTGATCTTCTGGTCTACCTGACTCATAGATGGGCGGAGGCAGTAGAGTCCAAGAAGGAGGCATTGGCCGTTAGTTTGGACATTGCGAAGGCCTTCGATCGGGTTTGGCACAAAGCGCTTTTTTCGAAGCTCCCTTCCTATGGGCTTCCCAAGAAATTGTGCAATTGGTCGTTGCAGATGGTGCATGCTCCGATTACAAGTCTATTAATGCTGGTGTTCCACAAAGCTGCGTGCTTTCACCAACGTTGTTTCTTATGCATATTGTGACGGCTCATTATTATTATTATTAATAAATTATAATTAAATTCAATAAAGAGACATTTAAAATATCATATATATAATAATTTGAACAATTAATATGCGTTAATAAGCATTAAGTTTAAATATATTCATTTCGAATATTAAGTATAATAGTATAGTAAAGACTTAATATTGTCTTAAAAAACCTTTAAATTTATTATAACTGTGCTTAAAATATTCAAAATGGAATAAATAATAGAAGTACAAGACGATTATATTGCAATAATAAAGATAAATAACATTTGTAATATAATTGAAAAATGGGTCAAAAATTTTCTAAGATAATGAGGGTGTTCTTGTATTACTGGAGGGTGTTCTTGTATTATTTGTTGCATCCCTTTGCATTGTCTTTCGCATCTAGGGAGTGCTGTGAGGAATTGTTCGGATTAATCCCAGCCGCCAAATTTCACGAATGCATATCGCGGCAATACTCCCTATACCATCTACACCATTTGGATGCTTGGCGGTTCACCACTGTATGTTTCACTAGGAGTTTTCTAACGCGTACGACCTCTCTGTGGAATAGTTTACCACCGGCGATTTTTCCGAACCGATACGACTTAGGAACCTTCGGGAAAAGAGCTTACTACTTTCTGAAAGGCCGACAACGCACCTGCAATTCCCCTGGTGTTGCAGTTGTTCGTGGGCGGTGGTAGTCACTTACCATCAGGTGAGCCGTATGCTCGTTTAACCCCTATCCTATAAAAAAATGTTGACAACAAAGACGTGTAGACTGCCTGGTTGTCCGATGTTGGAAAGGGGAGGGAGGAATTAAAACAGTTTTCTTGCAGCTGCTTTGGTCCTAGACTCAACAAATCACCCATAGTTGAGGTTCAGAGAAATTTTAGCCCCTAACAACGGAAGGCGGTCTGTGTACTCCAACGATACATTCTGGAATACTTTCTGAGCAGAGTCAGGGTGAGCGGGATCCTTTTAGCGGTGTAGAGACCTATGTTTCATATAAACCACACTGTCTTTAAATAGATGATTTGTTTAAAACGTGTTTATTTTTATTAACATACGAGTATATTCATTATTAATTAATAAACATGATATATAGCGGCGCAAATGAATCTATCACCTAATTTTGTCCCGTGGGTGTCGTAAGAGACGAATACCTACAAGAAAGGCCAGGATAATCTTCGGTACAAGCATATCGTTTACATTAGACGTAAGATACTCAGAAATATTAATATATATACGACGAGCTTAGCGGTGAAGGTAAACATCGTTAGGAAACCTGCATGTCTGAGATATTTTTTTTTCGAAATCCTGTGAAGTCCACCACCACTGAAACAACACTGCGGATTGATTGTTACTTACCCTCTCAGAAATATGAGGAGGCCTGTGCTGGGATAGAGTAGGATGTATGCAGCCTTTCCTCATTTACTTTTTGTAAAAATCCACAATCTCATATAATCCCGTAGGTGTCGTAAGAGGTAACTAGGGCATCTTCCTGATAAGAAATTAAAATAATAAAAGACTACGGTTGTAAACCTGCCTACCAAGCGTGGCAACTATGGAAAATACCGCAGGTAATCTTAATGAGACCTAAATTGAGCAGTTGAATTTTGAAAGGCTTTAATAAATTCATGAATAAAATAAAGTGGTTTTATTATTAAATTTCATTTTGCTTGCAAGAACAAGAATGTTATTAAGGGTCATTAGTTGCGAAAGCAAGCATTCGCTATTTATAGTTACTGTTACTAGCTCCAGAAGACAGGAAATCAAATTAGCTGCAGACCATGTAAGACAAGTGCAATTTACCACTTATGAGTGTGCGGTGTAGATAGAAGCATTTTAATAATTTTACTAAGTTGAAGCAAAAGAAATGAATAAAGGAATAATTTATTTACGATTAAGAAGTTAAAAGAGATATTTTGATAATATATACAGAATGTTTATTTTGTGGTTCAGCCACGCTGCATAATTAATGAGTTTACTGGATCGTGAATAGACTCTCTCACAGAATATATTTGATGTTGTGATTTTACGCTACTATTAGGTAGTCGTTGGTCACCAAATTGCGTTCGTTATTACACGTAACGGTGAGAATCGGCGAACATTTTTTGCCGACTTCAAAAATATTCGGAGGTTTACAATTCGACTGTACGTTTTTTTTGGTATATTTGTATATTTCCACTTCAGTTTTATAAAAAAGCGATATCATTATTTCTTCTTGAGATACGAAAAAGTTTAGTAATCAACAAACATATGAAGGGGCACACACTCAGAATATATTTTAATAAGTGGAATGGAAATCTGTGGACCTTAAAACATAGAGATATGTAGATATTTGGACTTAAAAAATATTAAAATATAAACAAAAACTTCCGTCATCAAAAACTATGAAAGTCCACTGCTGAACATAGGCCGCCCCAATTAAACTGCCAATTAAGCTCGTTCGCATTATTAGATACGGACGCTACTGAGGTAGAAAGTATTTAATGGGACTGAAAGAAACAAGCGCGGTTGGTTGGGATGGCATACCCACTAGTATATTAAGAAAATTTAGACAAATTTTATTTTATTTTTCGAATTTACCTCTCTGAAGGAATTTTCCCAGATTGTTTAAAAAAACTATAGTAGTTATAGTATATAAATCGGGGTACAAAACAAACGTTTCCAATTATCGACCTATCTCAATACTCTCATGTACGTCTAAAATATTAGTAAAATTTATTAACAATAGATTAATGAATTATTTACAAAGTAAATCCATATTATCGAATATGCAATATGTTTTCAGACCAAAACCTTTCTTTGACCTAGCAAAAGCTTTTGATAAAGTTTCTATTCCCATCCTTTTAAATAAGCTAGAGAGCATAGGTATTCGAGGTAAACAGCTTCAACTTTTTGCGAACTATTTAGAAAATCGATATCAATGCTTATATTGATATCGATTTTCTAAATAACAAATCAAAAAGGTTATTAGCTCTGAACAAAAAACTACTCATTTTGGCGTGCCTCAAGGAAGTGTATTAGGGCAAGCCCTATTTTTGATATAAATAAATGACCTTTGCAATCTAGAATTTAACTCCGGTAAAGTAAAGTCTTACGCAGATTATACCGTACTCCTTTTTTCCGCAAATACAGTAGACAAGGTTTATTTATGTGCACAGCAAGATTTTGATAGGGTTAATAAATGGTTCCAACAAAACATATTAACACTGAATACGGACAAAACCAAGTATATTCATTTTTCTATGCGCAGCTCAACACAACATATAACCATTCCAGAAATGTATGCACATCAATGTTCCTCAGTCGCAGAATCTAAACGTAACTGCCCAGTCATTTTTAATACAAAAACTATTAAATACTACTAAAAATTATAGATTCTACTCTTACATTTAAAAACCACATAGACCACCTCTGCAATAGAGTCCGTAAACTAATGTTTTTTTTTAAAGATTCGTTCTTTTGCTGATATTAAGGTAGTAAAGCAAGTATATCTTGCATTATGTCAATCAATTCTCACCTATTGTATAACTTCATGGGGAGGAGCAGCTAAAACTACACTGCTACAACTGGAATGCGCTCAAAGAGCTGTATTAAAAGTCGCAACATTCCGCCCTATCCTATTCCCGTCCAATCTCTTATATAAATCCTATAATGTCCTCTCAGCGCGCCAGTTATTCGTTATGAGTACGTTACTAAAACGGCACTTCAAATAGCCATACAGAAGAGGGGTCACTGATAAAAGACGCAAAGATAAAGTCCTTAATACTAACATTAGAATAAGGCATACTTTCTTGCATAGATTTTTTACATTCCTTGGCCGTTTTCTGTAAAATCAAGTCAATGCAATTTTGTAAATACTCGTATATACATTAAAAGTGGCAGATTGTAAAAATGTAATTCGAACATGGTTACAAAATTTGTGATACGACGATACGGAAAAGTTGCTGATTGTTTTAAGTTAATTAAAACCATAAGTAAATTAATGATAATATGTTTTACCGAATTAACCCTAATTAGTTGGTATGTTATTCTTTTGTATAAGAAACAGAAAATATTTGTAAATGTATCTTTTAGCACATACACCTGAGATACAGGTTTATCCTAGTACGGGTGCCTGTTATTGTAGACTATTTTAAATTAAGACATTATTTGAATTAATTGTACGGTTTATTAATATAAAATTATTATTTATGGGGTATCTATATAGTTTACTCTCCTGGTTGGGCTGTATAAATATATAATTGTAAATGAAAATTATAAGTATCAATAAAATAAAATAAATAAATGAAAAATACATAAATAAATAAAAACCCAACCAGATGGAAGCCCTCGGCAGGGGAGACCAAACGGCCGAGGGTTAGGGGTAAAGGGAAAGAAACCGGCGGACGATGCGGGCGGTATCGAGGAACACCGCCTTCTGCATTTGAGCTTAGAGCGGTCCGTCACGGAGTCCAAGTCGTCTCAGATGACCAGAGAGGCTGACCGGGATTAAAACGTTCGTAGAAAGCTGCGAACAACCAAAGATGAGATGGCGACAAGCCCGACATATGTCGACGGTGCCATCCCTTAAGACGTATCTCCGATAGTTGTTGGTCTTAATAATCTGATCCTGTATCGCACAGACAAAATCCTCGGTTTCCCCAAAGAGGTCACCAAAACGTAGCCAGTGGAGGGAGGCAACTGTGTCTACTAAAGGCTCATGTAGAGCCATGTAGAACTTCCCGCGGACCTCCTTCTCCTTCCATAAGGTCTCCCCTTGAAATGCTCTGTACTGCCGGGTCTTGCCATTGCTCGTTGGCTAAGGATAGAGGGTTACGTCTTTTATCACAAGAAATGACGTCCCTATATAATGGATCATCCGCTCTCGTCAGAAAGTAATTACGGAGGATGCACACTTCGCGATTGTGCATGGTAAGCGCGCATAAAAAGCCACACCCACCATGTTTCCGCGGCAAGTACAGCCTCATAATCGACGATCTTGGATGATGCATCCTATGGGACGTCATAATAGTGCGGACTTTTCTATCCAGAGCGTTCAGTTCGGTCTGAGTCCACCTGAGTATGCCAAATGTATACATGAGAACAGGCATGATCCAACCGTTATATGCGTGTGTCTTATTAACGCCCGACAAAAGACTTATTATTATTATCATTGGATTGCCTCACATGAGGAGTATACAACCACAGTTTTTTTTATTATTAAACGTTATTACTAGGAAAATTCTGCTGCCCATCTTCTGTTTCATTTCCCTCTGTCGCTTCTTACAACGCGCACACGGATGATATGGGATGGTGGAGATATTCTTACAACGCCATTAACTCGGTAACTTCCGTATAGTCATCATGAAAAATTTCTTCTGTTGTGCATTTGTATACTGTTCTACAGAGTTATATTATTAAATGATTTAAGATAAGATACCATAATTTATCTACTAGTAAAAATAATATTTCTTCCCCTTTAGCGTCTATATAAATAAAGAGATTTACGTATTTGTTTCCGCTGTGTACATAGTAAGTGTCTTAATTCCAGCTTCCTTTCCCCAAGCGTTCAAAAGATTACATTTAAAATTCATGCTACGTTCCCCTTTATAGAAATAGAACTCATTTGTAGCGATGTACGTTGCGTGATTCGTTCCATGAATCACATTGTTCGTTGTAGATTTGATAAAAAATAACTAATATTATTGCGCTTGTAAACGATTTTTTACATAAATTAAGGGTGACAAACGAGCACATAGTCCACTTAATGGTAAGTAAATGCTATGGCCCATAAACATCTACATTTTTCCTTTATTTAGAATCAAAATGCAGATGCGGTCACCCTGAAGATTAAGTCTCGTAAAGGGTACTTATGTTGATGGGCATAGGTAAGTCTAAGCCCTCAGAGTAAGCAACCCTACCCCTTTCGACATGGAGGACCGCACACTTATCCGTACCCAGCTCAATTCTAAAAGAACTATTAAAATCACGAGTGATGTGCAATTCCATAGGATGGGAGCGACTGGAGGCGAATAACTTGAGACCATACATTTAGAAAAGGTGAGTCACTTTTGTACCTCCTTTCCGAAGCTGAAATCCCCTCCCGGAACCCCCCAGTAAGGTACTGAGAGGGTTCAGACAGAGGTAGAACCAGAATGGAATCAAACAATCGCCCTGGAAGATACCCCTTCTTATCCTTATGTGGTTCTCTGCAGCCGTCATCCGCTCGCCTAGATGATAAAGGATCGTACTCCACTAAACCATACACTGCCCGAAAAGTCTCTAACTGTACAGTCAACCTTGTACAGCTCGAGGACCCTCTTCAGCTATGTATGAGGCACCGAGTCAAATGCCTTTTTGTAGTCTATCCAGGCGGCGGAAAAGTTCCGCCGGTTGCGTTTAACCACCTTGCCAACGACCGCGTCAATGAGGAGTGGTTCCTTGGTTCCACGACCACCGCCCCGACATCCATTTTCAGCGCGCGACATCACCTGATTTGCGTTCAGGTGACGAGTGATTCTCGCGCTCAAAATGGATGTTAGTGTCTTGTATATGGTAGGTAGATACGTGTTGGGACAGTATTTGCTTGGGTCTGTGGTATCCTGGTCTTTTGGAACCAAATGAGTGACCCCAGTAGTGAAGAGGCTCGGGAGCGACTTCTGGTCGAGAGCTTCATGGAACTGTCGGGCGAGCACAGCGTGACACACCACGAACCCCTTCAGCCAGTAGTGATGCAGCCCGTCCAGCCCCGGACCTTTCCAGTTCGGAGCCCTACGGAGCGCCTCACCTACTTCGTCCGGCGTTATGATGACGGGGTCCATGGGCGTAATATTCGCACACAGACTCGCTACAACATCCGTCCAAGGGCCCTCGCTGTGGTTTACGGGCTGTGACCACAGGCCGCGCCAGAATGCGACAGTGTCAGCCTGATTCGGTGCTGGGCCCGTTCCACGTACCACTGGTCGCTCCAGTGATTTATAGAGCCTCTTCTAATCTGATATGATCTTATTATTATTATTATTTTTATTATTATGATATGCAGAAGAAACAGCGTTGGTGATAACACGCAGCCTTGTGGAACACCAACATTAACAGGCTTGTAATCGGAGAATGCACCGTCAACTACGATTTTGATGCTCCGATCTGCAAGAAAACTCGTGATCCAATTGCACAATTTCTCTGGAAGCCCATAAGAAGGAAGCTTCGAAAGAAGCGCCAAACCCGATCGAAGGCCTTCGCAATGTCCAAACTAACGGCCTCCCCCTTGGACTCTACTGCTTCCACCCATCTATAAGTTAGGTAGGTTGGGTTTTAAACGTGGTGCTGCAGCTATATTAATTGTATAGTTGTAGCACGAATAGGTCGGCTCGACCGGGGAAGGACCATGCTCTCACAGAATACCACCGCAAAATAGCAGCTTAATGCTGCTGTGTTTCCTATGGTGAGTGTAGAGAACCGGAGACCCTTTTTACTGGAAAAGAGGCATTCCATCTTAGTCCTAAAGGCTGACAACGCATCTGCATTTTGATTCGCAAACGAGAATAGATGTAGATGTCTATGGGCCACAGCAACCACTTACCATCAGGTGGACTGTGTGCTCGCTTGTCACGCTTATCCTTTAAATAAAATGTAAGCTAGAAGATCACCAGCTGAGCGACCCCGACGAAAACCGTACTGGCGGTCACTAATGATCCTCAAGGTACCTCATGAGCTGGTAGTTTATGATGGTTCCCATTATTTTGGAGAACGAGGAGGTGATGGCGATAGGCCTGTAGTTAGACGGATCTGAGCGGTCACCTGTTTTAGGGATCGGGTGCATCAAAGTGGTCTTCCATGAGTTCGCGACTACGCCTAGGGAGTAGGAGTATCGGAAAAGACGCGTTAAGACCGGTGCCAATTCCGGAACACACGTCTTCAGCACAATAAGAGGGACGCCATCAGGCTCACTCGACTTGTTGACGCCAAGGGAGAGGAGTGCTTTGCGCACCGAGCGCTGGGTAAACAGCACATTCAGCATGGAGCACTCAAACCGCGGGATGGTCGGCGGTGTGTTCCCCCAGTTATCGAGAGTCTAGTCTGAAAGCATAAAGAGAGCCTAGCAGAGCGGCTTTCTCCTTTGCGTCATGGGTCAGTGAGTCATCCTCCTTGTGCAGAGATGGAGAGATGGCTGACAGAAGTTACCTTGGACAGCCTTCGCGAGAGACCAGAATGCTTGAGTTTCCGAAGGAAGTTGAAATTGTTTCACGCCAACTCTGCCGATGTGCTCTGTCTTTGCCTTGGCAATGACACTTTTGAAGGACCTGGAAGCGGAATTATACTTCTTTTTGAGAGCGCTGGTGTTTGCATTCCGATATGTCGATGTGTCTGCCCAGGCTCGGTAGCACAAATTTTGCTGGAGCGACCAAACCATGCCTGAGTTCTGCCTCCGATAGTTACCACAAATGATGGAATAAAATGTTCCATTCCCTGAAGCACCACATCAGCGACAGAATCAGCAACAACGTTGGGATCATTTGGAGAGAATCAAACCCGCCCCCAAGGGTAGAATGCACAAAAAGACCGCATCCTGTCCCAATCGGCTGATATATAGTGCCAAAAACGGCGGCAACCTGCAGAACGCAACCGCTATGGGAGCGTGAGTGGCACCACACTCCGGACTAGACAATGGTCCGAGGAGCGAAGAGGGGCATCGACGGACACCTGATATCCGTCCAAATGAGAGGTCGGCAGAAAGTCCATCAGGGAAGGTGCATGATCGTCCATATTGTTCTCTTTTAATAATTGTAATGTATGAAAATTAAACAACATCATCTCATTTTGTTTGGTTAAAATTGGGTAATAGATAGAATGTAACACTCGTAGAAAAACTGGCAAGAAAGTCTAAAATTGTCTTACCTATTCTTGCCCTTTGAGTACAGACGCAAATTCGATTTATATTTTAATTAAAAAAAAAACTTACCACTACACCAGAATTTTCTCCTGTGGTGAGAATGTACCTTAAATAAAAAAAAACTGAAAAACGGTTGACCCTGCAGGCCATCCCTGAAAATTTCCGCTTACTTCAAAACGCTCGAAAATAAGCGGGAACAATTATTTAGAAAATTTTAAATAGCAATAATTTTTGAAAACGTCGTTTGATTTTGACTTGGTTGGTGGAATTCGACGCAGTTTTTTAATTTTAAAAAAAGTGTTTCTTATATATGGAGTTGATTAATGAAATATTTTGAAAGTTATTTAGAAAAAATTTAAAAGCAACTTTTTTTGGTTTTTATTTTTGAAAATCTTGAAACGGCTCGACCGATTGACTTGAAAATCTAATTAGCTCAAACTCTCAATGAACACTCATACGGTCGAACGTCCAGCCGGGAAAAGTCGGAACGACTTCCTAGGACATAAAAACGTGAAGATCTGATGAAAACTCGCATTCTCAGAATCGGACAGAAATCTATAACTTCCTAATTTTGTAAATTATTATTTTCAAAGCGGGAATTTGAAAAATCACAAGAATAAACTGACAACCCCGACAAAAATACTAGGTTACACAAAAAAAAAATGTTCCGTGCGGGCTTTGAACTCGCAACCCTCAGCGCGGCAACTCTAAGTCACTGCGTTACGGAGCCGTGTTTTTATTTTTCCCTCATTTCAATATAGAAATATAGTTACTTAGTTTTTTCTTAGTGGACTTTGAAAAACGGAAGTCTTATGAAACGACAGGCTTTTACAGATTTAAAAAAAAATAGAAATGTCAAGCGAACTTCCCATCCACTTGATTGTAAGTGGCTACTATAGCCTATGGCCATTTGAAACAAAACCTTAAACAAAGAAGGCTACAGATGCGTTGTCATCTTTGAGCACTTATGTCTCGTAGTCTGTAATTATACTGGATAACATGCAGAACGAAACAGAGTAATGCACGCATTGCTGCTTGGCAGCAGAAATAGGTAGGAGGATGGTAGCTACCCTAGCCACACAGCCAATCAAAAGTCCACTGGTAATGATATGCCTTCAGCATAAACTATCTCATAGAGGGAAATTTTTGCCATAGTTGGGAGGCAGGAAAATGCTGTTTCCCATCTCCTAATTCATTTTACTCTGTCGCCTCTTACGACCCCACGGGATGATATGGGTTATCGGACTTACGAAACAACTACACGGCACTACAAAACTATTTTTTTTTATAGAATAAAGGTGACAAACGAGCACGCAGTCCACCTGATGGTAAGTGGTTGCTATGGCTCATAGACATCTACATCTATCTGCCATGACCGGAGAACAATCAGTGGGATATCTTAATCATATCAAATTATTTAATGTTTTAATTAGCATTAAATTGTTGTTTTGTAAGAAAAAACCTACCTTCTATAGCTTTCGAATTTCCATAATGGGACATTTTACTTTCAGCTTTGTGTAGGATAAGGAGTAATGTTGGCGGATAAGCCTGTAATTTCCTTTTTTCACAGTATTCCCCTCTAGAAGAATTGAAGAAAGCCTTACGAGGTTGCTGTTTCGTCACTACGCGCCTGACCTATTTTTTAAATGGAATAATAACATTTTTAGAGTGCATAATTCCTTTTTTATACAAGTAGTTAGTTATGTGGCTCAAATACATTCTACATCTCTCGTCGATTCAGAATCACAATGCAGATGTGTTGTCACTCCTGCGGACTAAGATGACAAGACATCTTAGTCCGCACATGTTCATATTTTCATCAAATTAAAAAAATCACAAAGAAGAATTAAAGAAATAACAAACTTAAATAATAATAATAAGAATATATTTATAAGACAAATTATAAAATAAATAAATTTTTGATGTTTTGATTGGTTCTCTTTTAAGCGTTTTCTGCTTATAAACCATATTATTACTATATTAAATATACACTTGCTTGTAATATACCAGAAATGTACCTATATTTAGTCTCCGGTTTATACTATAATCTATTTCAACAAAGAAGTCTCGTAGAAAATATCAGAACTAAATTTAAAGTATTCAATTTGAAATCCTGTCAGATTTCACGAAGCCTAGGGCGCGGACGCTGAGTCTTTTAAAGCAAACTTTCAACAAATCACGTTTTGTGATTACTAATAATGCTAATTTATTAAAACGTATTTTTACAACGCCCATGGTCGAGACGCCTGAGACCACGGGTACTGTAAAGCGCCCGAAACGTCGGGAATTAAAACAAAATTCAAATTCAAGTTCAAAATTTTATTTATTTGTGAATACAGGTAATGAGACAGAATAGATCTTTAAAAAAAATGATGTTCGCTGCATTCAACCCTTAGGTGTACAAATATTATAGCAACAATTATATCTATTACATTTCCACATTTAAATTATTTCATTATATTATTTATATCATATTTATATTAGAATATTCAACAATGATGTAATTATTAATTAGAATAGGATATTTACAATAATACGAGTATATAGTCTAATCGAATGTCAAATTATATTTTATGCAATGCCATTCATAGATTCAGTAGTAGCATTTCTCAATTAAAAATGTTTTAAATTCTTTTTTAAATTTAGGAATATTTTCCGTTTCATGAAACATAGATGGAACTATGGAACTTTATTGTAGATTTTAGATAATATACCGAAAACGCTTTTTCTAAGTAAAGCTGTCTTTGATGAAATTGTATGAATTTAATTTTTACGTCGATTGTTTGTTATTAAGTAATCATTAAATATTTTAGGATTAGTTTTTACAAATTCCACAACTTCATAAAAATACATTGCGGGATGTGTCAATAACTTAATTTTTTAAATTGTGGTTTACAGCTTTCTGTACTCGGTATACTTGCAATAGCACGCATACACTTTTTTTGCGCTTTAAATATAACTTCGCGCCTTGTAGCATTGCTCCAAAAAATTATACCGAAGAGCATAGTAGAATATACAAAGCCGTGATATACCGTCCGTAAAGCATCTTAATTAACTACTTTGGATAATACATGTAGAGCGTAAGAAAATTGGTTTAAATTTATGCAAATATATTCTGTATGAGTCTCCCACTTTAAGTTGTTGTCAATATAAAGACCTAAGAATTTTGTTACTTTGGTTTCAATAACGGTCTCACTATCCTAATTAATGTAAAGTAAATCAAGTGGCCATTTTCATTGATAAAAATTCATTATTTGAGTCTTTTTTAAGTTTATTATTAAATTATTTGAATTAAATCAGCTAATTATATTCTTCAGGCTGTTATTAATTTCATTTTCATAATTATTTATGTCTGTACATGTAAACACCATAGAGCTATCATCTGCAAATAGAGTCATAGGAAAATTTACGCTGTTAGTTAAGTAGTTAATATATTTTAAAAATAATAAAGCACCAAGTACGATTCCTTGAGGAACACCAAAATTTGGGGATCGAGGATAAGACCAATAAATATATTCATTTTTAGTCTTTGGACAAATCCGTGATACTTGAGTTATTTGAATCCTGTTTGTCAAGTAGGATTTTATAAGATCAAGTGTCTTGCCTCTTATAACGTATTTATTTAATTTAATAAGTAATAAGTCATGCCTGACAAAATCGAAAGCTTTGGAAATGTCCATATATAGGGCTGTCACTGGTACTGGTACTGGTTGAAAACAAGTTACATTAAACGCCATAAAATCCGTAAAATAACTATAATTGAATGCACAGTATTCTCGTCGGTAAGAATTTAGACAAATAATGTTTCTTTAAAGCATAAGAAGAAAATAAAACTTTCTTGCTTTACACAACTGTTAACAAAATTTCTACATACGAACCACATCAAAAATAAAACCCCTTTGTTAATAGTTGAAATTAAATTCCCCCTGGATTGTTAATTCATAGTAACCGAGTTCTAAACGCTCGTTTGTTAATAAATGATTCAAGCTTGCTTGATCTTATGGTTATAATTAACCACTTACCTGATGTTAAACTTTTGATCGTTATATTTAAAAAGTTGCCATGGAGTTTGACAAAAATATGATTCATACTAAGTAATAATGAGTATAAACATTTTTTTATGGAATAATGGTGACGAACGAGTACACAGTCCACTTGATGACATATGGATCCTATGGTCCATATACATCTATCATCGATTAAGAATCAAAATGCAGATACGTTGTCACCACTGAGGATTAGAATGGAAGCTTCGTTACCAGTAAAAATGGTCTACGTTCTCTACATTCATTATTTTATATTCATTAAAGTAAGTATTCGAGTATATGAGTATATTATATTATGTACGCATAAATTATAATGAGATTTCTTTTACACCATGGGTGGTCGTCCATCGGGTGGAAGTCCATTGCAGGAAATGAAACTTTCCCATTTCAAAGAGTAATCGTAAGGCATGGAAGGCGGATTAACGATCCCGCGTTTATGACACTGCTGCTTGTAACCGGTCAGAATATTATATTTTAGTTTTTTTCGTGTACTTATTGTAAGCCAGTGTTTGACCACAATCTCACCGGGTGGTAAGTGGAAATGAAGCCCTAGATGGTAAATCGAACTGTCTTAGCGTAACAAAAGCCTATTCACCCTTGTCTTTAAGACGCCCAGATTGTATTCGGACGGAATGACAGACACCGACAAATTATTCCACTCCTTTGCTGCAAGCATTACAAAAGACAAACCAAACCATTTAGTTCTAATAATTGAAATATCGACAACAAAGGGATGACGACCCGCCGACTGCCTGGTTGTCCGATGGTGGAAAGGACAGGGAGCAATTACAGCATGTAGTTCCTGCGCACACTCTCCGAAATGCATCATATAGAAGCCTTGTGCTCGAAGCTGACAAGATTAGTTGCAACCAAATCAAAGTTACCAATGAGCCTCTAAGCACATCTTTACACCGAGTCCACCGCTGCTAGGTGGCATTTTGTAGCACCAGCCCATATATGACTGCAGTACTCCATGCACGACCGGACTTGCGCTTTATATAAGGTAAGAAGCTGCCCCGACATAAGGTACCGCCGCATCCTTGCAAGGACATTTAAACGAGATAGTTGTATAATAATATTTAGAGTAACAATTTTTAAATACATTTTACAATGTCTACACATTAAATCTATCATCTATCCATCCATTACAGCCTATATAAGTCCACTGCTGAACATGGGCCTCACCCATAGATAGTTTTATTCAATACTAAAATAAGGTATTGGTAGGATTTTTTTTTCTTGAATTTGAATTTGAAATATTGTTGGGTAATACTTGGACACTTACTTTAAAAGAACAAATTTTCACATCAACCACAGTAATAAATCAAAATAAAGCCACATATTTGACACGATCCTTAACGACCGCAGTGTATGAGAATTTGTTACTTACTACTTACTAGAAAAACCATTACCACTACAGCCTATAAAAAGTTTTTATTTTATTTAGAAAACGATAACACATAGGCACATGAAAACGATGGCAGATAGTCCATCTGATGGTAAGTGGATGCTGTGGCTCATAAACATCTACATCTATCATCAATAAAGAATAAAAATGTTGATGCGCTATCACACCTGAGTACTTAGATGGAATGTCTACTTTTCAGTAAAAGGGGTCACCGGTTCTCTACTCACACTATAGAAACACAGCAGCAGTAATCTGCTATTTTATGCTGGTATTCTGTGAGAGCGTGGTCCATTCACGATCGAGCTGACCCATTCCTGCTACAACTACAATATTCCAGCAGCATAGCTTTACCACGTATAAATTTGCCACAGTTGCCACACTTGATAAGCGGATCGGGATCAGATTTTTTTATTTTTTATTCGGCTGTTATCAAGAAGTTGCTGCCGCCGATCTTCTGATTTAGTTTCTCTATGTAAGCTCTTACAACACTCACTGAATGATAAGAGGAGGTACACCGCCACTACACAGTTACTTTGTAAAAAACATGTAATGCCATATGTAAATTACTGATTTCAAAATCTATAAATCTAAATACATATATAAATAAAACTGAAGTGGCTGTTTGAAATATTGTGTTATAATGTAAGTCATATAACTGGCTTCTATTGAGCTTATTTATTTGAATGCTATAAAGACATAAATAAGCATTTTAAATGTTTTGTCTGCCTATCTGTCTGTCTGTCTGTGCTAATCTTCGGAACGGCTGAACTTATGAACAGATAGAGAGCAATGTCGGGGGGGATCTAGGCTATTTTTTACTCGAAACTTGAAGATTTTTTTAAAAACATTAGAAATTGATGAAATAAAAATGGTCTTCGATTATCTTAAATGTAAATAACGCCATATTAATAGACCATATCCAAGCAAAGATGGGGTGGGCCGCTAGAATAAAGTATAAAGTATAAGAAATAAGAGGATTCTGTTGAGCTCGTGTTAATCATGGCATTTATGCTGAGCACCAGTACTTAGCCCGAATTGCTTCCTGATTGAAATGGGAGGAATTTCAGTTGAAATAGTTGATATCAGTTTAAAGTAATTACATGGATACATTTCAGGCCATTATACAACTGAATAATCAACTTGCATTCACACAGTTTGTGGTATGCTCGAATTTCGCAATAAACGGTATTTTATTAAAAGAAAGGATTAAGGTTAAACCATTTCGTTGACGTCAGGTAAATTAGCAGTAATGAGGGCTAATAATCTTCCGCTCACTAGATGTCGCTGGTTGGGACTTTAGGGAAGTTATTTGTTACACAGTGTCATCATCATTGAAACGTTGAGTTTTACATAAAAGTTTTTCGATTTCTAATGTATGTATGTACACAAAATATGCCTCAGTAGTGTGTTTTTTTTTAAAATGTTTGCACATTTGTTTGATCTTTTTGTAATTCTTCTACTTTTAGGAATATCGGTAGCTTGATTTGTTTTATTACTAATCTAATTAATATAAAATATAAGTAAGAGAAAAACATATTAATTCTACAATTTGACTATTATATTTAACTGAAAATAAAATAAAATCATATCTTACAACGTAATGAATGAAAATTTTATTTGTCAATGGTGAAACATTACTTTAACATGGTTTCTCATGCGATTAAATCATCGGAATTAGTAGTATCGCATACCTTGGTGTAGATATTGATATGCACTTTATCAGGATATTGAAAGCATTAATGATAGGATGAAGAAAATAATATGTGTGTTTTGTGTACGCACGCACACACACACACTCGCACACGCACACACACACTCGCACACGCACAATTTTTTTACTTTGTCGGCGCGTCTTTAAAGTACCGGATGGATCGAGAGTGAGCGAGAGGTTACATAACTCTAGTCATATAGATGGTGGCGGGGTTGAATTGAGGGTAGATCGGGAAACTCCCACTCGTTTCTGCAGTATAAAGTTTAATGTAGGTGTAGTGCGTGTGAGATTTCGCCTAAATCATTCTACGAGTGCTAATGTAGTATCGTGATTCTGTTCGTTTCTATACTTCTAGTGCAGTCAAGGAAGATCGTGTTGCTGAGAGGCTGCTCTGTCACAATGAAATGGGTAGTGTTGTGGTTGGTTTGCATACTTTGGCGTTATCATGTAATTACGTCCCTCATGTTACACTACTGTGTAATTGTGACAGGGACATATTACGGTATGGTCGAACTGTAACTGTTCTATACTGAATGTATGCAGTACGCTATTTTATTGCTGATAATAATTAATTGCGTAAGCAGGAGAGCAAGTTAAACATCCGATCTCACACTATTATTATTTTTAACAATTAACCTCTTGATGTATTTCCGAGAACTTTTTTTAAAGAATAAACAAACGGTTTACAAATGGGCACAAAATCCACATGATAGTAAGTGGATGCTGTGGTCCATAGATATCATCTAAATCTCTACTCGATTAAAAATCAAAATGCTGATTTATTGCCACCCCTAAGGACAATAAATTCCTCTTTTCCAGTAAAAGAGGTCTCCTGTGGTCTACACTCACCATACGAAACACAGCAGCATTAAGAGTGGGTATTGAGCCAGAAGAAACCAGGATAAACCAAGAAACCAGGTCCCCCTCGCGTCCCGCACAGAGACCACGATGCTGTAGAACGGCGGAATACAGAACTACAACCATGACTCGCTCGGGGTCAATGTGAGGTCAAGAACAGCGTGATCGCGACGGCAAAACATACTATTTCATTCTTTATACTTCCAATAATCCAAACCGCTTGCCAAGCGTGGCAATTATGGCAAACTCCTATGGGGGAGTCCTATGTTCAGTAGTGGACTTTTGTAGGTTGTAATGGATGGAATGGATGCAAAATTTAAATCAATCTATTAGAGGAACGTCATTTTTCACATTTTATTAAAACCAAATGAAACGACTCACCTGATCACAAGTAAAAACCTACGCTCATGACCATCTTCATCAGGTACGTTGTACGTCTTTAAAAAAAAATAGACCCTTTTCTTGAACTACCAATGGTAATAGTTAACGCGAAAGTGGCACGACTTGGACAGTATTCAGGCAAAAAGTTTATTAAAACTGTTTCTTTTAGCACCTACAGTAATATTTTTACCGAAATCAAATCAAATGATTTCTCTTTGTTCTCTAAAACGTCTAAATGTTATTCTTAGTGTTACGGTGCATTATTTTTATTAATAAATAAAAGTTAAATTAACGTCATTTAAAAATATCATAGATATAATATTTGGAACACTTAAAGTGCATTAATAAGCATAAAGTTGAAATACATTCATTACAAACATTAAGTATTTTAGTATAGTAAAGGCTTAAAATTATGTTTAAAAACCTTTAAATTTATTAAAACTTTGCTTAAAATATTCAAAATAAACTAAATAATAGTACAAGTCGATTATACTACAATAATAAAGATAAATGACATTTGTAATATAATTGAAAAAAGGGTGAAAAATTTTCTTATTAATTAACTTAATGAGCGTGTTCTTGTAACGATGCTGCGTGTTTTTGTATTGCTGGTGGGTGTTCATGTAATGATTGCTTATATAAGGAAGTTGCCGGAGACGCATATCCAAGGTCGTATATACATATGGTGTAGTCGGGTGTCTGACTAATATAGTACTGTTGCATAATATATAGTCCTATATTAGGGACTTATGAAAGTAAGGTCTATAATACAAAAGCATTAATATAGAAGGTATTTTAGACGCATAAGCATTATAATAGCAGAGTTGTGGATTGAAGTCCCATATCTAAAAGACATATATTAGCAGGCCTGTCTCACTCCGCGCTTTAGGCATAAAAATTTAGTGAGGTTGTCACGCGCGCTCGATCTGAAGCGCGCCTTACGTTAACAAAAATTATTTTTCTCTTATAAGTATTTAGGCACCTTTGATATTTATTTTTGAATTTTATTCAACTATAGCCTCAAAAGCAAAAGGTACTGCATAGCATGCGGGTACTTAAACAACAATAGGAATGTCGACTTTTAATTTTTTACTATTACTAACGATACCAAAAGGTAAGATATTATTATTTATAGATAATTAGGTGCTTAGTTACTGACGCCATAGTTCTTTGGCTTAAAATAATTATAAGTCACTGCCAACGGCTTTCGACTGCTCTGGTGAATATACATTCTTCCAAGAGACACTTACGTTTTAACTTATTTTTACTTACTTTAGACTTACTTTAGAACTAAGTTATTAAACAAACACAATGCATCCTAACTAAAACGATGACGCCATAAATATGACACACAGCCTTAACTAAACCTTTAGAAAGATCAGTGGGATTGATCAAATATGTTTTCATTCTGGTAACGCAAAATTTTATACATAACTAGCTGGTAGAAAGAAAAAGTAATTGTGGAAATATCGTTTTAAATGTGGAAGAGTTATCATTCAATTTCAATGAATGTATTATCATTCCTAATTAAACAATATAACTCTTCCAATATATATATATATATATATATATATATATATATATATATATATATATGCGCCACCTATAGTACATTGAGCCTGCATTAAGTTGACAAAGTTTTACCGCAATCTGGTGAACGGTATGGCAGCGCATAAAATACGAAAAAACACAAATTAATTTTAATGTATTAGATTATATACGGCCATTTCTATATTTTTATATAATATAGATTGGAAGCAATACTAAAAATACAATTTAGTGTAAAGAGATTCACAATACGCACTTCGAAAGTTTTTGTTAAGTTTGATGAAACTTAGACATCATAATAAATCCATTTATCCACTACAGCCTTTAAAAGTCTACTGGAATTTTGCCATAGTTGCCACCGTGGGTTGACAACAGTTTTTTTTAATTATTTTGAGCTGTTATCAGGAAGATGCTGCTGCCATTCTCCTGTTCAATTTTCATTCTGTCACCTCTTACGACACCAAGTGGATAATATGGTTTAGTGGATATTCTTACACCGCCACTACACAGTTAATGATGAATCAATTTTTAGAAAAAAAACCGGACAAGTGCGAGTCGGACTCGCACAGGAAGGGTTCCGTACTATAACCGGTTTCTAGTAGGGTATTTATTTTTTTATTTTTTGTTAAAGCTTTAACAGAAATACACGTTCTGTGAAAATTTCAACTGTCTACCTATTACGGATCCTGACATACAGCCCACTGACGGACAGATGGATGGACAGCGGAGGCTTAGTAATAGGGTCCCGTTGGTTACCCTTCGGGTAAGGAACCCTGATGTCCTCCAGACCGATTTCCGGTCACGGTGGCCAGTCTCAACGAAGACTAGCCATCTTCGAGGGTAGGATTATAGTGCCCAAGTGTATGCGCAAGCACAGGTACACTCTTTATTCCCTCACACTCATAGTCCGATAGGGCGGTAATTCGACACGATCGGAAGGAGATCAGGTGCAGGACCCAACGGCTTTACGTGATTTCCTAGGCACGGGAGTGAAACACCGCCAACTTTATAGCTGCTACTGAGAATTTTTTGACAGAAAAAACAAATAACTGGTTTTGGCCCGACCCAGGATTCGAACCTCACGATCAGCAATCGCGTTTACGACCACTAAACCAATGAGGCAGTCACGGAACCCTAAAAAGTAATTTAGAGTTCTGTGTCTTATATTTTATAAAGTTTTGTAAAGCGATACAAGGAAAAAATCTCACGAAACATTATACAAAACAATAAATTCATTACAAACGTTTATTCAAACAACATGCGGGCTTTGTGGATTTCGCTTAGTTATTTATTCTCCACCCTCTTTCGACTAGTATGATTATCTCCGTATTATCTGATATTAAAATTGTAATTAGCCTGGACATCCAATGCTTTGTTATTGTTGTAAGGATATTTATAAATTTAATACAGCAAAAGTATGATTTATTGTAATTTCTTTCAAAAAAACTGAGAGGATTTTTCTTTTGATTTGATATAGGATGTTAGGGCTAAAAGCCGAAGTGCGGACACGTCTAGGAATAGCCAGCTAGGTGCAGCCAAATGCGGTTGGTTAAACTTACATGTACCTGTTTTATTTGACCAAATTTAGCCGCAAAATTTAACATTTATCGCAGCCACACCTTAACTTTTGATTTTTTTTATATACACCAGAAATGGTTTTACGAAAACAGCTTTGGATCGATACATCAGCGTTCAGACTTTTTTTTTAGTCAAAATCCAAAAAGTAATCCATAAAGGAGGTGCTAGAACTTTTTTTTGTATGTATATTACGCCATCTCACCACTCAAACATCTGGGACGCCGGAAAAACACAAGAAGTAGGAAAAAAGTACATTCAAGTTATCAAAAAAATATGTAGTGTAAGCACAAGTAGAGTCAAATTGGAATCAACTGGTCCAAGCTTTCCCATCAAAAGGGAAGTCAGACAAGAAGATCAATTGTCCCTAAAAATTTTTATAGCAGTACTGGAATGTGTCATAAGTAAATTTGGATGGAAGCCATGTGGCCTTAATATCAAAGTTGGCCTGATATTAAGATGGCCTGGTTTTATTATCTGAAAATAGTGGCATGTTACAATACATGATAGACACGCTCCACACAAGAAGCATAAAAGTGGGCTTAGAAATAAACTTATCAAAAACAAAAATCTTGACAAATAGCTCAAGAAAAAACATTATTATTGGAAATAAACCGTTAGAATATGTGGAACAATATATCTACCTCGGAAAGCAAATAGGGTTTAAAAACAAAAACAAGGAACTAGAAGTAGAACTAAGATCAAAAATAACTTGGAATAAATTCTGGTCATATAAGGAAATATTAGTAGCATTAAAAGTTAAAAAAGAAAATTATGGACACGTGTATACTTTCCTGCTTAACATACCCTTGCCAGTCGAGGAAATTCACTAGAAAAATTAAAAACAAAATAACTACATGCCAGAGAAGCAGTAATTTGTATTTTGATCTGTCTGTTGTTATGGTACTGATGATGACTTATGTTCTCTTTCTTATTCTTTGTTCTGTATAACTTAATATGTAATGAAATAATTAAATTTTCGGATTAATTGAAATTCGGCGTAATGTCAAAATATAAAAAAATGAAATGAATGAAGTTAAAATACTAAAAATGAGATGAAAAAATGTGAACAAAGATTTAAATTAAGAGTACTATTGAATGTGAATGTCTGGATCTGAGACTTAATGAGTAACTAAATAACTTAGTAACTAGGCTAGGTATGTAACAGTAATTTATCGACCAAAACGACATAAGTTCACGAACCTGATTTTGTCAAACATAATGCATTATATTTTACATAATATGTTTTAACCTTATTGTCACTACGGAATTATTGTGTGCTGTTATAGGGGGATTGGCCAGCCTCCCAACTCAAGCCAAGATGAAACTTACATAAAATAGAATATACCTTTTAAGAGATAATATTTATATAATTTTATAAAAATAAAACTGCATTCATTTTCTTTTGTTAAAGCTTTTTATTATATAGGTATAGGTACGTTATTAGAATGTAAGATTTTTTTAAATTTATATAAACGTTTTATTATTTAAAAAATATATAATTATTTGTATACTTTTGTGGGTGGGAGGTGTAGTGTAGTATGTATATATTAGTGTTAAGTTTAGAATTTCTAGCAGTATAATAAAGGATTTAGTATCAACAACACATCACCTTCTCATTTAACTCATTTCAAACTTTACAATTTATTTATTTTTTTATTCAGCCAAACTTATCACTAACATTACAGGATCGAATGACCTAATGCGCTAGTGTAAACAGTAAATATATTAATTATTATTACATATTATAAACAATGCAGCCCTTGTGAATTCACTCAAAGAACAAACGAATATGTGAACCTCCTCATGGATAAGGTTAAGTACGAGTAGTCTGGTGGCGCCAGTGCGCGGCACCTCCCTCAGCAAGTTGGTGAAGGCGCGTGGTACCACCAGCAGCCGCGGCTGTCACCTCCACCACACGTATTGCTACGGGACATTCAAATATATACCCGCCAAGATATAATGATTGTTTATCTTTCCTCTTATTGCTTGGAGAATATACGACACCAATGCGAGGTCCCGCCTAACGCGGAGTTCAATATATCGCACCATACCTAAAACGAATAACGTTGAATATTTAAGTGGGTAAAAAGGATATATCCCATACTGTTTGAAGTATAGAAACCTAACAAATTTGTTTTGAATTCTCTCCAGCATGAGACTATATTTAGTTTCATGTGGAGCCCAGATAACCGAGTTGCACTCAAGCTGGCTCCTAACTAAGGTGTTATACAATACTATAATGGATTTAATGTTAGTGAAATAACGAGTCCTGCGCAGTATAAAACCTAAGTTGCGATACGCTTTCTTGCAGATATCCGCTATATGATTTTGAAAATTGAAAGTCCTGAGGTGAAACGAACACCCAAATCCTTAACCTCGTTTACTCGTGTCATAGCTAGTCCATCCAGCGTATACCTATAGAGCACAGGATTGCGTGCGCGAGAAAAAGTTAGCGTTACACACTTAGATGCATTAAACTACAACTTATTATCCTCACACCACGCTACCACCCTGTCAATGTCGCGTTGTAACCTCTCACAGTCCTCCCGTTGGCTGATCAGCAGATACCGCTTGAGATTATCGCGTGATTTTGGACGCGGTGCTGATAGAGAGTCTTCTCAATGCCTATCACCTTTTTGACTCTTGCTCTACACTGCGAGTATTCACCGTAATCTTACGCTAACCCACTTGATTTATACCTTTTTTGTAGAATCGCTTTTAATTTTATGTTGCGAATTATTTCAGGTGTGAACCAATCAGGGTAATGATATCTCGAGCTCACAGCGTTTTGCTTTTTCTTTGGAACGCAGTCATCTTTAATTGAATAAATAATGTCATAAAAAAAATTAAACTCATTTCTAAGTTAAGACTCCACATAGGACTCGAATCTAGAGCTGCTATGGACGAATACCGTGATAACAAATATGCTTTTTTTAAATTCCATCGCACCGGTACGTAATATTTGTTATTATTGGGAAAAGTATCACCAGCGCCGGCCAAGTCTGGCGTCAGTGAGAGTGAGGGCGTCGGTGCGGTACTCCGGACTGATACCGCGAGCGCGGGATGGTAGGGGTCGTGAGACACAAGCGGAGGCGCCGCACTCACGCACACATCATCCCATGTACTTATCACTAAATCTAAGCAACGACCAATACAGTTCTCTATCTTGTTGCTCTGAGTGAATCCACAATAAGCCTGAAAATATTAATAATAATCATTAACAGATGAGGGGCAAGAATGTAAATTAAAATCTCCTAATCACATCGCTATACAAATCACAATATTTTTCTATTATCCTAAATAACATCATATAATCCGTCTCACTACTTTTTGGAAGTATATAAATAACACATCATAAAAATAAAAATTTCTGATGTAAATAAACAGTTGCACTTGCGCATTCGAACACACAATTGCTTACGATGACGTCACCGGAAATCACCGCTGGAACCACGGTGTGGCCACTAAGCACGCGCCGCCTTGCTTACGTCCGTCTGCTCGGTCACTTCAAATTATCCCGTCCCGAGTTGAATTATTACAACCAGTTTCGGTAATAGCGAACAAATCCGCTTTGTGTATAAATACACCTTCACAAAATTTATCTAGTTTTGTCCTCTTACGTTTTGGTAGAATACCTTGATACATTTATTGGTTCTTTGACTTATTGGCTAGCTTGCAAAACCACACCCATTCACAAAACTCTATATTCACCACCCAATTTTCTGTTTTATTTAAGTAATAAAATAAAATAGTTATATAGTTATATTTGCTCTCTGGCACACCTATTATGAAGGATGCATAATCTCTTTCAGTTTTATGTTTAATTTTTTCCACGTTGACAGCTATATCCTGTCCACATATGTTTCTTACATGCGTTTCTAGACATTCTATGGTAGAATCTTTCTTGAGCCTCCAGACATGTAAATATTTTTTCCGCTCTGTGCCTTGAATTTCTAGAAAGGTTTTGTTATCTCCTCTTTTCACTTCACTGTTCGGGTACTTACTTTTTTTCCTATGAATGACTGTCCATTCTTCATTTTATTTTTTCTTCTCTGTCTCTTTCTTCTTAATTTCTTCTTCCGTATTGAGTTTCGTTCTGCTTATTTTCTCGGCTTGTTCATCTGTGGTAAGAGATGTCCTCTGTTTCGTGGCCACAGATTCCTTTGTATTCTGATACTGTTGATCAAATTTACGTTATCATTAATCATTTTACGTGGTAGAGCCATGCTGCAGCTATATTAATAGTATAGTTGTAGCACGAATGGATCGGCTCGACCGGGGAAGGACCACGCTCTCACAGAATACCAGCGTAAAAAAAAAGCTTAATGCTGCTGTGTTTCGTATGGTGAGTGTAGAGAACCGGATACCCTTTTTACTGGAAAAGAGGCATTCTATCTTAGCCCTCACGGCTGACAACGCATCTGCATTTAAATTTGCAAACGAAGATAGATGTAGATGTCTATGGGCCACAGCAACCACTTATCATCAGGTGGACTGTGTGCTCGTTTGTCAACCTTATTCTATAAAAAAAAAAACAACAAAATCAGAATACCAGAATTATAATAAAATATATAGAATAATAAGAATAATAGAATATGTATATAAAATACGCATAAACATTTCCCCTGACCTTATATAGTAGTAGTGTAGTACTATATTATACATATTATATAGTACTATATTTGACAATATAGTACAAAGAGTTCAATGTTTACACCCGACGGAATGAAAACTTGCCTTTGTTTTAAGTGGGGCTATAAGCTTACAATGAAGAATTTTTTACTTACGTTGAACCTGCTGTTTTCACGTAATGCGCGTGTAAATTGACAGACAGACGAATAAAAAAATTGGGTGATGTATTTAATATGTTTTACTACGTATTCTCTTCCACACAAAATTTTCGTACGAGGGTTCCAACAAAAATTTGTTCATAAGAATCAATGTATAATCTCACCCCCCCCCCCCTCCTCTTTGCTTTACTAGATATAGAACATGAAACCTTTCGAACCAGATAATTTTATTTTAATATTGATGTAACTTTTTTGTCAAAATGAGTTTATGAGGGTAACACGAAGACCTAAAAAAATATTAAAAAAATATATTATTATTATGTATATATATATATATATATATATATATATATGACATTTGTAATATAATTGAAAAAGGGTGAAAATTTTCTTATTAATTAACTTAATGAGCGTGTTCTTGTAACGATGCTGCGTGTTTTGTATTGCTGGTGGGTGTTCATGTAATGATTGCTTATATAAGGAAGTTGCCGGAGACGCATATCCAAGGTCGTATATACATATGGTGTAGTCGGGTGTCTGACTAATATAGTACTGTTGCATAATATATAGTCCTATATTAGGGACTTATGAAAGTAAGGTCTATAATACAAAAGCATTAATATAGAAGGTATTTTAGACGCATAAGCATTATAATAGCAGAGTTGTGGATTGAAGTCCCATATCTAAAAGACATATATTAGCAGGCCTGTCTCACTCCGCGCTTTAGGCATAAAAATTTAGTGAGGTTGTCACGCGCGCGCTCGATCTGAAGCGCGCCTTACGTTAACAAAAAATTATTTTTCTCTTATAAGTATTTAGGCACCTTTGATATTTATTTTTGAATTTTTATTCAACTATAGCCTCTCAAAAAGCCAAAAGGTACTGCATAGCATGCGGGTGCTTAAATAACAATAGGAATGTCGACTTTTCATTCTTTACTGTTACTAAGGATACCGAAAGGTAAGATATTATTATTTATAGATAATTAGGTACTTAGTTACTGACGCCATAGTTCTTTATATAAGGCACTGCCAACGGCTTTCGACTGCTCTGGTGAATATACAATCTTCCAAGAGACACTTATTTTTTAACTTATTTTTACTTACTTTAGACTTACTTTAGAACTAAGTTATTAAGCAAACACAACGCATCCTAACTAAAACGATGACGCCATAAATATGACAAACAGCCTTAACTAAACCTTTAGAAAGATCCGTGGGATTGATCATAATATGTTTTTATCCTGGTAACGTAAGTTTTATATATACATAACTAGCTGGTAGAAAGAAGAAATAATTGCGGAAATATCGTTTTAAATTTGGAAGAGTTATCATACAATTTCAATGAATGTATTATCATTCCTAATTAAACAATATAACTCTTCCAATATATATATATATATATATATATATATATATATATATATATATATATATATACCTATAGTACATTGAGCCTGCATTAAGTTGACAAAGTTTTACCGCAATCTGATGAATGGTATGGCAGCGGGTAAAATACGAACAAACAAAAATTAATTTTAATGTATTAGATTATATAATATACGGCCATTTCTATATTTTTATATAATATAGATTGGAAGCAATACTAAAAATACAATTTAGTGTAAAGAGATTCACAATACGCACTTCGAAAGTTTTTGTTAAGTTTGATGAAACTTAGACATCATAATAAATCCATTTATCCACTACAGCCTTTAAAGTCTGGAATTTTGCCATAGTTGCCACCGTAGGTTGATAACCGTTTTTTTTAATTATTTTGAGCTGTTATCAGGAAGATGCTGCTGCCATTATCCTGTTCTATTTTCATTCTGTCACCTCTTACGACACCAAGTGGATAATATGGTTTAGTGGATATTCTTACACCGCCACTACACAGTTAATGATGAATCAATTTTTAGAAAAAAACCGGACAAGTGCGAGTCGGACTCGCACAGGAAGGGTTCCGTACTATAACCGGTTTCTAGTAGGGTATTTATTTTTTTATTTTTTGTTAAAGCTTTAACAGAAATACACGTTCTGTGAAAATTTCAACTGTCTACCTATTACGGATCCTGACATACAGCCCACTGACGGACAGATGGATGGACAGCGGAGGCTTAGTAATAGGGTCCCGTTGGTTACCCTTCGGGTAAGGAACCCTGATGTCCTCCAGACCGATTTCCGGTCACGGTGGCCAGTCTCAACGAAGACTAGCCATCTTCGAGGGTAGGATTATAGTGCCCAAGTGTATGCGCAAGCACAGGTACACTCTTTATTCCCTCACACTCATAGTCCGATAGGGCGGTAATTCGACACGATCGGAAGGAGATCAGGTGCAGGACCCAACGGCTTTACGTGATTTCCTAGGCACGGGAGTGAAACACCGCCAACTTTATAGCTGCTACTGAGAATTTTTTGACAGAAAAAACAAATAACTGGTTTTGGCCCGACCCAGGATTCGAACCTCACGATCAGCAATCGCGTTTACGACCACTAAACCAATGAGGCAGTCACGGAACCCTAAAAAGTAATTTAGAGTTCTGTGTCTTATATTTTATAAAGTTTTGTAAAGCGATACAAGGAAAAAATCTCACGAAACATTATACAAAACAATAAATTCATTACAAACGTTTATTCAAACAACATGCGGGCTTTGTGGATTTCGCAGTTATTTATTCTCCACCCTCTTTCGACTAGTATGATTATCTCCGTATTATCTGATATTAAAATTGTAATTAGCCTGGACATCCAATGCTTTGTTATTGTTGTAAGGATATTTATAAATTTAATACAGCAAAAGTATGATTTATTGTAATTTCTTTCAAAAAAACTGAGAGGATTTTTCTTTTGATTTGATATAGGATGTTAGGGCTAAAAGCCGAAGTGCGGACACGTCTAGGAATAGCCAGCTAGGTGCAGCCAAATGCGGTTGGTTAAACTTACATGTACCTGTTTTATTTGACCAAATTTAGCCGCAAAATTTAACATTTATCGCAGCCACACCTTAACTTTTTATTTTTTTTATATACACAGAAATGGTTTTACGAAAACAGCTTTGGATCGATACATCAGCGTTCAGACTTTTTTTTTAGTCAAAATCCAAAAAGTAATCCATAAAGGAGGTGCTAGAACTTTTTTTTGTATGTATATTACGCCATCTCACCACTCAAACATCTGGGACGCCGGAAAAACACAAGAAGTAGGAAAAAAGTACATTCAAGTTATCAAAAAATATGTAGTGTAAGCACAAGTAGAGTCAAATTGGAATCAACTGGTCCAAGCTTTCCCATCAAAAGGGGAGTCAGATAAGAAGATCAATTGTCCCTAATTTTTTTTATCGCAGTACTGGAATGTGTCATAAGTAAATTTGGATGGAAGTCATGTGGCCTTAATATCAAAGGTGGCCTATATTAAGATCGCCTGGTTTTATTATCTGAAAATAGTGGCATGTTACAATACATGATAGACACTCTCCACACAGGAAGCATAAAAGTGGGCTTAGAAATAAACTTATCAAAAACAAAAATCTTGACAAATAGCTCAAGAAAAAACATTATTATTGGAAATAAACCGTTAGAATATGTGGAACAATATATCTACCTCGGAAAGCAAATAGGGTTTAAAAACAAAAACAAGGAACTAGAAGTAGAACTAAGATCAAAAATAACTTGGAATAAATTCTGGTCATATAAGGAAATATTAGTAGCAGTAAGAGTTAAAAAAGAAAATTATGGACACGTGTATACTTCCCTGCTTAACATACCCTTGCCAGTCGAGGAAATTCACTAGAAAAATTAAAAACAAAATAACTACATGCCAGAGAAGCAGGAATTTGTATTCTGATCTGTCTGTTGTTATGGTACTGATGATGACTTATGTTCTCTTTCTTATTCTTTGTTCTGTATAACTTAATATGTAATGAAATAATTAAATTTTCGGATTAATTGAAATTCGGCGTAATGTCTAGCCAAATATAAAAAAATGAAATGAATGAAGTTAAAATACTAAAAATGAGATGAAAAAATGTGAACAAAGATTTAAATTAAGAGTACTATTGAATGTGAATGTCTGGATCTGAGACTTAATGAGTAACTAAATAACTTAGTAACTAGGCTAGGTATGTAACAGTAATTTATCGACCAAAACGACATAAGTTCACGAACCTGATTTTGTCAAACATAATGCATTATATTTTACATAATATGTTTTAACCTTATTGTCACTACGGAATTATTGTGTGCTGTTATAGGGGGATTGGCCAGCCTCCCAACTCAAGCCAAGATGAAACTTACATAAAATAGAATATACCTTTTAAGAGATAATATTTATATAATTTTATAAAAATAAAACTGCATTCATTTTCTTTTGTTAAAGCTTTTTATTATATAGGTATAGGTACGTTATTAGAATGTAAGATTTTTTTAAATTTATATAAACGTTTAATTATTTAAAAAATATATAATTATTTGTATACTTTTGTCGGTGGGAGGTGTAGTGTAGTATGTATATATTAGTGTTAAGTTTAGAATTTATAGCAGTATAATAAAGTTTAGTATCAACAACACATCACCTTCTCATTTAACTCATTTCAAACTTTACAATTTATTTATTTTTTTATTCAGCCAAACTTATCACTAACATTACAGGATCGAATGACCTAATGCGCTAGTGTAAACAGTAAATATTTTAATTATTATTACATATTATAAACAATGCAGCCCTTGTGAATTCACTCACAGAACAAACGAATATGTGAACCTCCTCATGGATAAGGTTAAGTACGAGTAGTCTGGTGGCGCCAGTGCGGCACCTCCTCAGCAAGTTGGTGAAGGCGCGTGGTACCGCTAGCAGCCGCGGCTGTCACCTCCACCACACGTATTGCTACAGGACATTCAAATATATACCCGCCAAGATATAATGATTGTTTATCTTTCCTCTTATTGCTTGGAGAATATATGACACCAATGCGAGGTCCCGCCTAATGCGGAGTTCAATATATCCCACCATACCTAAAACGAATAAGGTTGAATATTTAAGTGGGTAAAAAGGATATATCCCATACTGTTTGAAGTATAGAAACCTAACAAATTTGTTTTGAATTCTCTCCAGCATGAGACTATATTTAGTTTCATGTGGAGCCCAGATAACCGAGTTGCACTCAAGCTGGCTCCTAACTAAGGTGTTATACAATACTATAATGGATTTAATGTTAGTGAAACAACGAGTCCTGCGCAGTATAAAACCTAAGTTGCGATACGCTTTCTTGCAGATATCCGCTATATGATTTTGAAAATTGAAAGTCCTGAGGTGAAACGAACACCCAAATCCTTAACCTCGTTTACTCGTGTCATAGCTAGTCCATCCAGCGTATACCTATAGAGCACAGGATTGCGTGCGCGAGAAAAAGTTAGCGTTACACACTTAGATGCATTAAACTACAACTTATTATCCTCACACCACTCTACCACCCAGTCAATGTCGCGTTGTAACCTCTCACAGTCCTCCCGTTGGCTGATCAGCAGATACCGCTTGAGATTATCGCGTGATTTTGGACGCGGTGCTGATAGGGAGTCTTCTCAATGCCTATCACCTTTTTGACTCTTGCTCTACACTGCGAGTATTCACCGTAATCTTACGCTAACCCACTTGATTTATATCTTTTGTGTAGAATCGCTTTTAATTTTATGTTGCGAATTATTTCAGGTGTGAACCAATCAGGGTAATGATATCTCGAGCTCACAGCGTTTTGCTTTTTCTTTGGAACGCAGTCATCTATAATTGAATAAATAATGTCATAAAAAAAATTAAACTCATTTCTAAGTTAAGACTCCACATAGGACTCGAATCTAGAGCTGCTATGGACGAATACCGTCATAACAAATATGCTTTTTTTAAATTCCATCGCACCGATACGTAATATTTGTTATTATTGGGAAAAGTATCACCAGCGCCGGCCAAGTCTGGCGTCAGTGAGAGTGAGGGCGTCGGTGCGGTACTCGGACTGATACCGCGAGCGCGGGATGGTAGGGTCAGGAGACACAAGCGGAGCGCCGCACTCACGCACATCATCCCATGTACTTATCACTAAATCTAAGCAACGACCAATACAGTTCTCTATCTTGTTGCTCTGAGTGAATCCACAATAAGCCTGAAAATAATAATAATCATTAACAGATGAGGGGCAAGAATGTAAATTAAAATCTCCTAATCACATCGCTATACAAATCACAATATTTTTCTATTATCCTAAATAACATCATATAATCCGTCTCACTACTTTTTGGAAGTATATAAATAACACATCATAAAAATAAAAATTTCTGATGTAAATAAACAGTTGCACTTGCGCATTCGAACACACAATTGTTTACGATGACGTCACCGGAAATCGCCGCTGGAACCACGGTGTGGCCACTAAGCACGCGCCGCCTTGCCCGTCCGTCTGCTCGGTCACTTCAAATTATCCCGTCGAGTTGAATTATTACAACCAGTTTCGGTAATAGCGAACAAATCCGCTTTGTGTATAAATACACCTTCACAAAATTTATCTAGTTTTGTCCTCTTACGTTTTGGTAGAATACCTTGATACATTTATTGGTTCTTTGACTTATTGGCTAGCTTGCAAAACCACACCCATTCACAAAACTCTATATTCACCACCCAATTTTCTGTTTTATTTAAGTAAGTAATAAAATAAAATAGTTATATAGTTATATTTGCTCTGGCACACCTATTATGAAGGATGCATAATCTCTTTCAGTTTATGTTTAATTTTTCCACGTTGACAGCTTTATCCTGTCCACATATGTTTCTTACATGCGTTTCTAGACATTCTATGGTAGAATCTTTCTTGAGCCTCCAGACATGTAAATATTTTTTCCGCTCTGTGCCTTGAATTTCTAGAAAGGTTTTGTTATCTCCTCTTTTCACTTCACTGTTCGGGTACTTACTTTTTTTCCTATGAATGACTGTCCATTCTTCATTTTATTTTTTCTTCTCTGTCTCTTTCTTCTTAATTTCTTCTTCCGTATTGAGTTTCGTTCTGCTTATTTTCTCGGCTTGTTCATCTGTGGTAAGAGATGTCCTCTGTTTCGTGGCCACAGATTCCTTTGTATTCTGATACTGTTGATCAAATTTACGTTATCATTAATCATTTTACGTGGTAGAGCCATGCTGCAGCTATATTAATAGTATAGTTGTAGCACGAATGGATCGGCTCGACCGGGGAAGGACCACGCTCTCACAGAATACCAGCGTAAAAAAAAAGCTTAATGCTGCTGTGTTTCGTATGGTGAGTGTAGAGAACCGGATACCCTTTTTACTGGAAAAGAGGCATTCTATCTTAGCCCTCACGGCTGACAACGCATCTGCATTTAAATTTGCAAACGAAGATAGATGTAGATGTCTATGGGCCACAGCAACCACTTATCATCAGGTGGACTGTGTGCTCGTTTGTCAACCTTATTCTATAAAAAAAACAACAAAATCAGAATACCAGAATTATAATAAAATATATAGAATAATAAGAATAATAGAATATGTATATAAAATACGCATAAACATTTCCCCTGACCTTATATAGTAGTAGTGTAGTACTATATTATACATATTATATAGTACTATATTTGACAATATAGTACAAAGAGTTCAATGTTTACACCGACGGAATGAAAACTTGCCTTTGTTTTAAGTGGGGCTATAAACACAATGAAGAATTTTTACTTACGTTGAACCTGCTGTTTTCACGTAATGCGCGTGTAAATTGACAGACAGACGAATAAAAAATTGGGTGATGTATTTAATATGTTTTACTACGTATTCTCTTCCACACAAAATTTTCGTACGAGGGTTCCAACAAAAATTTGTTCATAAGAATCAATGTATAATCTCACCCCCTCCTCTTTGCTTTACTAGATATAGAACATGAAACCTTTCGAACCAGATAATTTTATTTTAATATTGATGTAACTTTTTTGTCAAAATGAGTTTATGAGGGTAACACGAAGACCTAAAAAAATATTAAAAAAATATATTATTATTATGTATATATATATATATAACACGATTGTGTCTATCGATCGCACAGCGGTGACCAGGAGACAACACGATCTTATTGAGGCTGCTGACGTGGCCCTAAATCGGTATCCTACTGCACAGGTGGTCTTTCTGGGGGACTTCAACGCTTGTCACCAAGACTGGCTGTACCCATACCAGAAAACCGACCATGCTGGAAGAGAAGCGTGGAATTTTGCTTCGACGCTAGGTCTTTCTCAGCTGGTAAAGGAAGCGACTAGGGTACCCGATGTAGATGGTCACACAGCAAATTGCTTGGACCTTCTGCTGACTACCGAACCAGACAGGTATGAAGTACAGGTTACGTCCCTTTGGGTACATCTGACCACTGTCTGGTGAAATCTGTATTATTTATTTATTTATTTATATACTCTTTATTGCACACAAAATACTACATAACACAGCAAACTTAAATTTATAAATATTTGTACAATTAGGTGGCCTTATCGCTAAACAGCGATCTCTTCCAGGCAAACCTTGGTGAAGGAGATAATTTTCATTTAAATATTTAGAATATATAGAAGTGTGCATAAATAGTAGATAAACAAGTATATATTAATAGTACAAGGTATATATAGTATATAAGGAATTGCAATAATCAAATACATAATATTATATATACATATACACATAAACACACAAATACATATATACATACACACATACCGGAACGACCTGCTCCAATCAAGTATTGCAGCAAGATTCGTATTGGTGTGATTGATGGCATTGGTAAGATTCTGGAGTGATGTATGGGAGTAAGTTTGGAGATCATCTGCATACAAATGGTAGAGAAAAAAAATTCGTGAAGTAATAGAATTAATAAATACAGAAAAAAAGGAGAGGAGACAACACGCCGCCCTGTGGTACACCAGCAGTTAGTTCACACCACGTAGATGTGGCACCCTCTACTATAACATGCTGCCGGCGGCCACGCAAATAGCTTTGAAACCATTCAATTGCCGCTGGAGATATGTTAATAGAACGTAACAGACTCAGCAATACGTCAAAATCGACGGTGTTAAAAGCGTTACTGAAATCCAGCAACGTAAGAATAGTGAGCTGCAAATAAAGCTGTAACCGTACTATGACCAAGTCTGAACCCCGATTGAAAGGAGTCAAGAAGGAGTTTTTATTTAGGTAGTGGTTAAATTGTGCAAAGACTAAACGTTCAAGAACTTTTGAAAGGAATGGAAGGATCGATATAGGTCGATAATCTGAGGGAGAACAGGGGTTCTTCTTTTTAGGAAGAGGAATGATATTAGCTTCCTTCCAAATTCAAGGAAAAGATTTAGAGGATATGGAGTAATTGAAAATATGAGTTAGGATGGGAAGAATAATATCAATCAGGGGGACGATCATTTTACGAATAATTTCATCACATCCGATAGCACTTGACGATATGGACAAAACGTTCTTCTTAACATCACAGTCGGAAAATTGATTGAAGGTGAACGGCGAGAAATTAGGAGTTGATGCTTTGGACGGATTGTTTAAAGTATATGATTATATATTATCGTTTAAAAATGAAGATGTACATGAGAAATGTTGATTAAGTCATTCAATATCAACGTCTTCATTCGGAATAGTAGATTCTTTAGATTTTCCAACTCTTATTGATCTGAGAAACTTCCAAATTTTTGCAGGGTCTCCGTTCTCGACTGATTTTTGAACATAGCGTTGTTGTGCATTTCTACAAATTGTATTGCAGCAATTCCGTATGCTCCTGTACGTGTCCTTATTGTGGTCCGATTTATCACTGTTAAAAATAAGCCTAGCTTTATTATATTTCTTATTTAACAGTGATTTAATATCGTCTGTAAGCCACGGCGCAGGGGTGTGTTTAATTTTAACTGTTCTGACTGGTACATGGGTGTCATAAAGGTTAATTAAGATGTAATTAAGTGTTTCCACTTTTAGGTCTATAGAGTCTGCAGAATATACAGCAGACCAGTCAGCATTCCGAGCATCTTCTTGTAGGCGTTCAATATCAACCCCACTAAAATTTCGTAGCGTCAGTACCTTGCCTCGAAGCTTAGGAGTGCGTATTTTATACGATAGAAATAGATGAAACTATGATGAGATCTAACAAAGATGAAATACAGTTAGGCAAGGTGTGTGTAGCGTTAAGTGGCAGAATATGTAAATTACAGGAGTCAGTAATAGAGCTCAGCCTTTTAGTGCGGTGATCATTATTTAACATTCAAGTGTTAAAATCGCCCATTAAAATAATGTGATTGTATAGAGGAGTGACGAGCCCCATGAGCGACGACACAAAGAAACGGCCCCCAGTCCCCGGTGGCCCCGCTATTCCTGGCTACGGTGGCGACCATGGTAACGGCGGGGCAGGGGGTGCTAAGAATCTCCGGTGGAGGTTCGGTTGCCACCTACGACGACTCGACCTGGCAACATATAACGCACGCACCCTGAGGACTGACGAGAAGATCCTGGAGCTGGAAGAAGAGATAGATAGATTACGCTGGAATATAATAGGACTATCCGAGGTCAGAAGAGAGGGGGAGGACACGGTAATCCTCGATCCGGCAACTTATTCTATCACCGGGAGGGCGACCATCTGTCCCAAGGAGGTGTCGGATTTATCGTCCACAAGTCTCTCGTTAACAACGTTGTAAAGATCGGGAGTGTGTCGACGAGGGTTGCGTACCTTATACTCAGAATCACCAAACGGTATTCGCTGAAGGTCATACAGATTTACGCACCAACCTCGGCACACCCCGATGAGGAGGTGGAGGATATGTATGAGGATATCTCTAGAGCCATGCATTCCTCCAAAACCCACTATACGGTGTTAATGGGAGACTTCAACGCAAAACTAGGCACAAGAGAGGCGGTGAGCTGAAAGTAGGAAATTCGGAATAGGGCAACAACCCAGAGCCAGCAGCTGGCAGCCGACTTTATGGAGAAAGAGGGAGTCTTTTTGATGAACTCTTTCTTCCAAAAGCAGCCCCACAGAAAGTGGACCTGGTTGAGCCCCGACGGTTCGACAAAAATGAGATTCACTTCATTATGATGACCAGACGACAACTGTTCAGTGATGTCTCAGTGATCGCGAGGGTGAAAACTGGCAGCGATCACCGAATGGTGAGAGGCACACTGAACCTAAACGTTAAGTTGGAGAGGTCACGTCTAATGAAGTCAACGTTCCGTCCCCCTCGTGCTCTAATCCAAAGTCCCGAAAACTTTCAGCTCGAGTTACAAAATCGTTTTCAGTGCCTAGAATTTTGCAATGAAGTGGACGATATGAATGACAAGCTTGTGGAAACTGTCCATGCGGTCGGAGCTAAGTTCTGTAAGACCCGTCGCAGAAGAACACAAAAACTCTCCGATCACACTCTTAATCTCATGGTTGTTAGACGGGAGATGAAGTCTTCAGCAGATTTGACTGCATACAGGCAACTGAACAGACAGATCTCCAAATGCATGCAGCGGGACTTGCGCAACTTCAATACAGCTCGTATTGAAGAAGCGATCGAGCGGAACCAGGGCTCCAAAGTCTTTGCCAGAGATCTGTCTGCCAGAAAGAGCCAACTGTCGAAGCTGAAGACCGATTGTTTTTCATATTTATTCAAAATTAAATTCTAAATTATAGGAATAAAGGTCATATTATTATACTACAACTTGCTTTTTAGTATCTATTTCTACCATCACTTTTGTTAATAAATACATATTCTTATTATAAAACTTTGATGTTTCCACCATTTTATACAATTAGTGAATTGGAGGTCTTACATATTTAATTTTTTATAAAAAAACGTAAGGTTTTGTGGATGTAAAGAACTTAAAAAAGTGTCTCAGACTATTTTATACAGAAGAATAAAGTAAAATATACGTACATATACTGTAATAGCATGTGAAACAAATTAACAGCAAATGCGTGCTGTTAATTTGTTTAGGGAACATATTATTCCATAAACTCTAAAACACAATTCACAATGGAGTTTGATGCAAACAATCCTTTAGCTTTCCTACATGTTTTAGTCATCCGAAATCCTGATAACATGATTGGTCACACTGTGTATAGGAAAAGGACGCATATTAACCAATATTTAGATGGTTAATCTCACCATCATCCATCACAGTGCTACTACCGTGGGAAAATCTTTGTTTCAGAGACCGGTAAACAGTGATTTTGAGGTTTGTGAATTACCGTGTAGTGGCGTTGTAAGAATATCCACTACCTCATATCTTCCCGTGGGTATCGTAAGAGGCGACAGAGGAAACAAACTACTGACATCTAGACAATACAAACAGATAACACAAACTAGAAAATAAAAACTGTGGTTGCCAAAACCTGCCAAGCGGAGCAACTATGTCAAATATCCCCTATGCAGCAATCTATGGGGAGGCCTATGTTTAGCGGTAGACTTTTAATAGGCTGTAACGGTTATCGGCAGCTTAGGGGTTGAAGTGGAAGAAGACGAAGACTTTTCCTATATTACTTTATTTTCTAACACAAGTTAACTTAACTACTGTGTCGATGTGAGTACACAGCAACAATGGACTACAAACTAACTTATAAATTAACTTAATAACTACTGCTCTGTCTTAACAATTAGACCCTAGGTTTTATACTATATTGATTATTCTTAAGTCACATAAAAGACGTGCTTTATTTGCTTAGCGGCGAGCTGTAATGTAGGTGACTTCCTGATGGCACTATGTTGAATATTCTTAAATCACGTACATGTCGTGCTGTTATTTGCTTTAACAGGCGGTGCTGTATTGTAAATGACTTCCTAATGCTAAGGTAGGCATAATATGTATCTCACATGATCATTTTATTTACATAACATTAAAAGATATAAAATATTTATTACCATAGTTAAAAAAACTTAAATTAAAAATTTAAATTATTATACAGTCCTACTCACCGCGGTGTAGTGCCAAGAACGCTGGCTGCGTTTCATTGCTGAATGCCTAATATACTTAGAAAGTTAAAGTTAGTAAATAGAAAGTTAAAGTTTTATTTAAATTATGGAAAGAAATGTTTAACTAAAAAATTCTAAAATCTCCCATAGATTATCTCATAATATGGAATTTGCCATACTAACAAGTTTAGGCGGACCGCAGTCTTTTATTATTTTAAATGGTATCAGGAAGATGCTGCTTCCCATCTCCTGATTCATTTCCCTCTGCCGCCTACGGGACTATGAAGAATCGGCCTTCTGGGAAGTCTGCAGTCTGTGAACACGTACAGGATTGCCCCCGTCACTACATTAGATTTTATAGACCACTAATCCTCGCTGAAGAACACAAATTCCTTCCAAGGATGATTCACGAGGCTACTGAAATCAAAAACATCCTAATTTCAATAGAGAAGATGGCTGGGTCTATATGCTTGGGATCCCATAATTAATAAAATTAAATCCCAACCCAAATACAACTGCAAGACTTCAAGATAATGTAAGTTCATATTACGTGGATCGGAACAAAAATTTATAATTTTGTAATCTGGATAGCCGTGTTTAACTATGACATTGGGACGTCATACATTTCAGTCCCCCCGTGACCATGGTGCTGTAAAGTACTCAGAAACGTCAGGAGTATAAAATAAGTTAAGATACGCGATAAAATCCGTAAAACTAATTTTATTTAAATGTGTAGTGTTCACGTAAATACGGTATAATCATTATGAAAACAAGATATGTAATACTTTGTTTGTGTATATATGTGTGTGTGTGTGTGTGTGTGTGTGTGCGTGTGCGTGCGGGTGTGTGTGTGCGGGTGTGTGTGTGTGCGTGCATGCGTGCGTGCGTGCGTGCGTGCGTGCGTGTGCGTGTGTGTGTGTGTGTGTGTGTGTGTGTGTGTGTGTGTGTGTGTGTGTGTGCGTGTGTGTGTGGATGGGGATAGGGTGAGGATGTGGGTGTGGGTGTGAATATGGTATATATATGGACAATATATCAACTTATGGGTTTCAACATAGATTCTGTTGTGTTATAATCAAGACTTTGTAGCCATAATTATATTTTGTTTACACTCATATTTACTTTTATTTTTACATTAAATAAATTATTTACCTTGTTGTACAAAAGGGTAGATAAAAACGTTGGCCAAAGTTTTTGGTGCACCGACCAAGTTATGTTTTTCGTTATACTTTTCTGAATCTGCAGTAAATGGAGCATTTTACAAATTGTTGCCAGTTTACGTCAGTACATTTTTTTCACGGTAGGTCATCAAAGTTGGAAGTGCAATTTTTCAAAGGTAAAAAACACACAATTTTTTCTTAAAAATTACACAAGATTTTGGGGCAAATTTACTTTCAATGCATGGAACAACTGTTCGAAAAATAAACAAAATATAAAAACAAAAACTTTCAAGGTATTTCTAACGACAGCAGTAGAAACACTTACTTAAAGTAGAGATTTTTGAGAAAATAAAATAATTGACGATATCTCGAAAACTAAAAACTTTCTACTAAGGTAATTTTTTTATCTGCAAGATCTAAGGCTAACCTATCTTCCATGTCGCTCTGACGTGATATTTTTGGGACAGCCAGTATATGCATCTCCTGTTATAGGGTGGATTACGACTTCCTTCATTCGTTACGCTAGGTAGGCGGATTGATGATAATAATACTAGACATGAGAAATTAAAAAAAAAAAGACGTCTCGGAGCCTTTGTCGCTGCTGCCCGTTGCCGATCTGGGTATTTTACGTCTTATATAAACGAGATGGTTCAACCTCCATCTATAGGAAGCCATTACATTTTTGATTATTCCCACAGTCGCCTCTTACGTCACCCACGGGACGGAATGGGGTGATGGACTATCTTACGCCGCCATCACTTGATACAAAATCATTGAAATTGTTAATTGCAATTTTAAGTGCTGATTTACCACGTGTACGGCGGTGAAGGAAAACATTGTGAGAAAACCTGCACGTCTGTGAAATAAGAAAAAAAATATTTCGTATACATGTGAAGTTCGCCAACACGCATCGAAGCAGCGCGGCAGACATTTTCTTGCCCTAAAACGCTTTCAAAAATGAGAGGAGGCCAGTGCCAGGCCAGGCAGTTTGACTCTAAGGTGAGATTTCATGGTTTTCTTCTACCTACTTACGTTTTCTACATGGTGTCCTTTATTTTTGGTTTCGTTCTTATTAATAGTAAAACGACTTTTATAGCACTTAAATGAGAAATAATAAAATAAATTATCTTAGCTGGCTGCCTCAAGAGCAACAGCAAATAATTATTTATATAAAACGACTATGAAATTGCTATAAAGGAGTAATAGGTCTTTCGGTTTATTAAGCGAGAAAATATGAGTCTTAGATACTAATGTTTGCAAAACTTTTAAAGTCAAGCTAAAATATCAAAACATATATTAAATATATCACAGCCTAAATATTGATTATTTTTATAAAATGTTATCATATAAAGTTGATCTATTAGGAGAAGAAAACGGTACCAAAATTATTTAAGGTTGTTAACTACTATTTTATTTATAAATGGGACACTTTTCGGTACACTTCTGGTTTTGGTTCGAGTTAAGGTAACAGTTTTAGGATATCGGAAAGATATGAAATAAGATCTAATTATGAGTTTTTAAGATTCCAAGTCAAGGGCGGAAGCCTTCGTGAAACAAAAAGAAAAGATTTAAAAAATATCAAGGTTTCGCTATATATTTAGTGCTTTTGGTGTAAGAAACTAAAATCTAAATTAGATGATGAAACTTGCATGAAATTAATCAGTTAGAACTTTTGCCTGACGGTTCTTATAAGGTTTCCTTTTAATTTTAGTTCTAGTGTCAGAATTGCTAAATACGTTAACAGTATTTTTTAAACTTTCAAACCTTGATGAATAAGTATTAGATTAGTTTTACTGTTGGTAAAACAGTAAAATAATCTAATACTTATCTCTTTAACAATAATGACAATTTTTCTCCTAGGAGTCCATATGGGTAGGTAGCACTCTTTAACCTATTTCTGCCGGCAAATAGCAGAGATTGCACTGCTGTTTTCCAATCTGATGTGTATAATAATGTGTATTTTACGTGGTAGTGCCATGCTGCAGCTATATTATGGTTTTAGCACGAATGGGTCGACTCGACCGGGGAAGGACCACACTCTCAAAGAATAACAGCGTAAAATAGCAGTTTATATGATGCTTTGTTTCGTATGGTGAGTGTAGAGAACCGGAGACCCTTTTTACTGGAAACGAGGCATTCCATCTCAGTCCTCAGGGTGGCAACATCTGCATTTTGATTCTTAATCGAGGATAGATGTAGATGTCTATGGGCCACAGCAACCACCTACCATCAGGTGGACTGTGTGCTCGTTTGTCACCCTTATCCTATTAAAAAAGTGAGTGAATGAATGGTGGTGACAAGACATGAGACACACAAAGTCATGTGTCTCCCATGTCTCACCTATGCCGTTAATTGTTGGAAGGACTACTTATACTGGTTCTAAGTTTACCTAGGACACATTTTCCGACTAGGTAAATCTAACTTCGACCGACAGGTTAATCGACGTATTCATCTCGGCTGGACAACGTTTGGTAGATTACGACACATCATTTTCTCGTCACAATGGACCAGCCATACAGGCTAAGTTGACGTCTGTTTGTTCTTGTGGTAAAATTTTAAGACGAGCATTTATTTCTTAAACTACAACTTTTAGCTAATACTAAAGAGGTTTTTATTAGACTTATTTATGTTTATGCTTTATTAGAATTTTATTGTTGTCAACTTTTAGATAAAATGTCTGTAAGCAAACTTATTTCAGTGAAAAAGTGTTACAGACGTTCATTACTTTTAAACGTATAAAATCAAATTTATTTTAAATCTTACTTTTTAAAGCGGTCGTTTTGTTTCTTCATTTTAATTTCACTTTAATATAAAATTTCACTTTAAGCTCCATCCTTTGCACACTTTAAATTGATTTTACGTTTATTATAATTTGTCTAGACGCTTTAATATATATAAATGATATTTCCATGATACTGCAAAATGAATAATATTTTGTTTTTGAAAGCTTTTATTCTATTGTACTATACATGATTTTGAAAACCTTTTTATTAAATTTCAATTTAGTTACAATTTATTTATTATTTTTTAGCACCGATAAATCCTGCCTTATATGTGATTGATCACGAATGGCTAATTAAAAATAATATAAAATAATTTTATGTCCATTGCTCACACTTCATTCACAAAAAAATTATATTATCAGCAGCGGCATCTTAGGTGTAACGTACACTACAAAATACTACGATGAAACGCCTGTCAGCCTGTAATTAAACTGTCTCTCTAAACACTTCAGACCAAAGTAAAGCATTGCAACCCTCCACTAAATGGAGTGACGATCTGATGAAACACGCAGGCAGTCAATGGGTGTAGGTGGCTCAGTACCGTACTTTGTGGCAATCTATGAGGAATACCCATGTTCAGAAGTGGAATTGTGATAGGCTGTAATAGTAGTAATAGTAGTAATAGTGGTGAACAAATAACTAACTACTTTACAGAATCAATTGCTCTATCGCGTAATTTACAAATGTTGTTGAACGTTGAAACAAATTACATTACTCTATAAATACAAAGTTGTCTGTTACCTGTTATCCAGATAATTATTCTCACTTTGTTAGCGATTCAAACGCTCACACCGCAGCAGGGTTGGCCTATTTAACCTTTTACGTTAGTTAATGCTGATAGCAAACTTTAAACACCAGTGAAATGCGAGTCGAGCTTAACTATATTACGATTCCGTATATAATAATATGACTAATAGACTCTTTTCTAAAAAATGATCGTTTCGTTTAGTTACAGCTTACACTTAATTTATGAATCTTTGTTCTTCGTATTACCGTGTAGTGGTGGAGTAAGAATATCCCTTACCCCTATCATCGCGTGGGTGTCGTAAGAGGCGACAGAGGAAATAAACCAGGAGATGGGCAGCAGCATACCTAATAACGACTAAAATAAAACTGCGGTTGCCAACCCGCTTGCCAAGTGTGGCAACTATGGCAAATATCCTCCTATGACGCAATCTATCGAGGAGACCTAGGTTCGGCAATGGACTTTAATAGGCTGTAACAGTATATAATATTATGACCAAGAGACTTTTCTAAAATTATCTTTAATCACAGCACACTTCTTTATCAATCTTTTTTAGTCCGTATTTGTTACTTATTTCAGTATATTATGTGTGCATGCTAATTAATTATACTATTTTTTCCCAATTATATCATTAGTTGTCTACTAGCGTTAACGATCGTAGAATATCAAGCTAGCTAACCCGTGAAATATGTTTATACGTACTGATTTACCAAATGCTTGACATTAAAAAGAATACACCGAGGTGAAAAATAATAAAACATATCTAAGCAATATTATTTATTCTGAATATAAGTGTGAAGTCCATATAAGTAAAGCAAACAAAACCTTAAAGATTACGCTAAAGCTTTTATTTTACATCCACAAAATCTTTGTATGTTGTGTGGTACATCTCCAACATTCAGAATAAAGAAGAATTTCAATACATGTCGATTACGAAATTATTGTTCTTGGCGTACAAAAGGATTTCAATTTCTTCACACCTTGTTTGGAACGGACGGCGTAATAAAAAGATGTTTGTATTTTATTATCAAAATATCAGATATTCCAGGCTAAGTCGGTAAGTAAGGACATTTTGTTAAAGATCAGAAATACAATTTGTCATGAAGGAGATATATCTTACAAAACTAATTTTCATCGAATAAAATACAATAAATAATACAATATGTCACCGCACCCATTTCGGTCTTCAAATGAAATCTTTAGTAATGATTTAATCTGTAATTACATATTAATATTTTAATTTAATTATTTCATGTAAAATAACTGGTAGGAAAGTAATAATTACATCATTTTAAATGCTCAATTATAAATTATTTTATATGAGTTTCTTTTGACTATTCTGTGGTTAATATTGTATTCCAGTTTTAACTAAGTAATAATTGTTTAATAATTAGCAATCATTGTGTTTTAATCTTAAGAATTCTGTCTTTAATTATTAGTAACTACAGGTTACTTTGAATTCATAAAATAAAGTCTTTATACTTCGATTTAGATTAAAAGTAGTTGAAGTGCTTAAAATCTTAAGGTTTGCGCAACGCCATTGGCCCGCGCATTTTACCATTGCGCGGAGTAGTGGCGTTGTGCACCTTTTACCGAAAATCGATTGAACGGTCTCTTGAGGTCTGAAGGTCAAAAGCAAATACTGTCAGTAACTCAAGTATTAAATAAGTTAACCGTACCATTATTTCTGTAAATCTGTTTTACTGTGGACTCTATTATATTTGTGTGTAACAAACTATTCTTATTAGAAATAATATGTAAATTAGTATTTGATTGTGGTGTGATAGTGATTTGTCATGGATAAACTTAATAGCAGAACCGATGACTCCGACGGAGTTCATGGTTCTGCTCATTTTAATATTTTTAATGGACGTCAAAATCCGACATATATATTATGCTGTTAGGTTGGACTAAAATTACAAGCTTTGTGGTGTGTACCGAGCCTGTGAAAAGGATATGACTCGCCGTAATGCAATGCGGTAACAAATTTGGCGCATGCACACGCACGCACGCACGTGATATTCTGTGAGCGTGGTCCTTTCCTAGTCGAGCCGACCCATTCATTCTAGGAGTTTAATATAGTTGCGGCAACATAAAAAGTAACGTTTGGAAAGTAATTTAATAAAATAAAAGTAATTTAAAAAAAAATATATTATTTTGTATATAAGGAGATGTTGCTATTCTCCCAATTCTTAAAAATATTGTAAAGCAAACAATTCGACGCTATTGATAAATTATATAAAATAACTTTTAAGGAGGATGGGATTATCCGTATGAAATAAGCATAGTACGCGAAAACCTAAGTTCGATTCGCGCCGAAACCGATTCAATTGTTATCTTTTGAAATTTTGTTTACCACGTACTCGGTGTTGAAGTAAAATATTGTGAGCAAATATTAACTTTAAAACATGAAAGTAAATAAAAGAAAATATTATGAGTTCGTCAACTCGCAGGCGGACAACGTGGACGAATTCTTCCCTTTTCAAAAATCCTCTCAGAAAATAATATGCCTTTGCCTGTCTGTGAGTTGGTTGTGTGAATTTTAATTAAAGGTTGAGGTTTTAAAATTCTCACTTTGTGTGTCTTGTTAGTTATCATAACAGCTATTTAAAATAGTTCAACTGAAATTTTTGTTTTGATTGACATCCTACTTCTACATCACAACATTTTTTACGGTTAATATATTTTCAGAAAAATACATTCTTAGCTTACATTGGTATATGAGTTATTTCGCCTATGAGAAATGTAAAATCGACTGCCTCGTTAGTCTAGTGATCGGAAACGCGGTTGCTGATCATGAGATCCTGGGTTCGAATCCCAAAATGAGTTATTGGGTTTTCTGTCAAGAAATTCTCAGTAGCAAACCGAGTCGGAAAGTTGACGGTGTTTTCACCTTCGTGCCTCTGAAAGCACGTAAAGTCGTAGGTCCTGCATCTGATCTCTCCCAGTTGTGTCGGATTACCGTCCCATCGGGCTATAAGAGTGAGGAAATGAGAGTGCACCTGTGAGAGACACATGAAATTTGCATTCTTATTATAATAATATAATTATGTAGAGAAGATTATACTATATTATTTTATATTTATATCTAAATTTCTTGAATTTTTATAGTAAATGCACGTCTTATATTAAAATAATATGTGGTACCTATATTGTATATTTAGTACATTATGCAAAAATGTAAAATAAATAACTCATATTTATGTACTAACTTTATTGTTTTATTATATTAATTGCGCTATATATACGAGGGCGACACTGAAAGTTTTTAGAACTGGCCACTTGTAAACGATATAATAAAAGATAAGTTAAAATTTAGAAAATGGAACTCTTGCCAATATTATTGTGTATGTATTTTATTAATTTGTCATTTGTTTACGATTTGGCGGCAAATTGAAAATTGTCTGTGTCACGTCAGCATGAACTGAATGAAATTCACGCGAGAAAATTTTCGTACAATGAATTTTATGAGTTTCGATGTCATTTAATTCAACAAGAAAGTTATGATAGACTTCGATTGGCCTTTCACGATGAAACCCCATCTCGTGCCACTGTTTACAACTGGTTTAATGAGTTTAAACGTGGTCGCACTAATCTCACCGATGATCTGCGTGAGGACGGCCTTCTACGGCGACGACTGAAGATAACATCAGTGTTGTGCGGCGTATGATGAGACTGACAAAAGAGTGACTTATCAGCAGATTTCGACAAGCTTAGGCATCGGTATGAGTCAAGTGCACAAAATCCTCCACATTTAGCGATCAGGAAGCTTTGTGGATACCTCATAATTTGACAGAGGCCCAAAACCTCCGTCGTGTTGATTGGTGTCGCGAAATGGTTCAATGATTTAACTGAGGTGACTCGAATGCTTTGTTCGACATACTTACGGGTGACGAAAGCTGGATTTATTGTTATGATGCTGAAACTAAGAGACAGTCTGCTGTCTGGGTGTTTTCTTCCGAGGAGTTGCCAACTAAAGTGAAGAGAGGTCGAAGCGTGGGAAAAAAGATGGTGGCCTCGTTCTTCAGAAGGACAGGTCATTACGCAACAATTGTTTCAGAAGATCGAAAAACAGTTACTGCAGAGTGGTACACTAACAATTGTTTGCCACTTGTCTTGGAAAAAGTTCGGGAGAAACGACCTCGCAGTAGGATCCTCGACAACGCCTCGTTGCACACCGCCAAGCAAAATTGACTACTTGGCGACGTCAGACGTGGAATTACTGGGTCACCCGCCCTATAGCCCCGACCTAGCACCTTGCAATTTTTATTTATTTCCGAAAAGAAAAACTTCGGGGAGTACATAATGCTTCTTCATCTTCCTCAATCTCGGAGTCAGATGCGGAGTCACAAAACAGTACATAATCCTCACCGGTATCTGCTTCCATATCACTGCAATCTTCGTTGAACTTAACTTCTTCATTTGAAGAATGTTCACCCTCCAACCAACGCGCGATAATTTCATCGTTTGATGTTATTTTCAACTAAATAAAAAAAGACATTTCCTTAAAAAGTCACATAAATACCTACCCGCAGTCTCTCAGACTCCACGTAAAAGTTTTTTACTTACCAAAAAGCAGCGCGAACGCGTTTGTCCTCGACGAGCGCAGGTGAGGAACTGCGGGTAGCGGGGTGGAGGTACATTTTTTATAGAATATGGGTGACAAACGAGCACACAGTCCACCTGATGGTAAGTGGTTGCTGTGGCCCATAGACATCTACATCTATCTTCGTTTGCGAATTTAAATGCAGATGCGTTGTCAGCCGTGAGGACCAAGATAAAATGCCTCTTTACAGTAAAACGTTCTCCGGTTCTCTACACTCACCATACGAATCACAGCAGCATTAAGCTGCTATTTTATGCTGGTATTCTGTGAGAGCGTGGTCCTTTCGGTCGAGCCGACCCATTCGTGCTACAACTATACTATTAATATAGCTGCAGCATGGCTCTACCACGTAAAAACGAACGCACGAAGGACAAAGACGCACACACGTAAAGTTATAAACAAAACCAAATTCGATGGAGTCTGAGAGACTCCGTGTAGGTAGTTAAGGGTTAACGTTAAATCCATCCAAAAGATCTCTGGAAGAAATCGCTTTTAGTGAAGTGATTCTTTGGATTCGCGACGCAGTAGACTATTAATTAAACACGAAGTTCTCAACTTTATTAACATCATAATCGAAATTTATTACGTTTTTAAAATCATTTCTCATTTTTAATTAATTTATGTACACGGTCAGGTTTTTACCGCACCGATATCTTGTGATTACATAGATAATTTCTTAACCGTGCAAGATATAATAAGGTTACGCGCGCTACTTGATCAGACCAAGGGAGTAGGAGTAGTACGTAGGTCCATCATTGGTATACACGCACAGCAGAATTGTTGTAGAAAATAATTTAAAAATACATATAATAAATGTACATTAAAACAAAAACAAAATAAAATAAGTAAAGTAGGTACAATAGGCGGCCTTACTGTTCTGTAAGCGATTTCTTCCAGACATCCTTATTACCCAAAAAATTTTTCACAACGAATGGCTATGAGGAAGGTGTACGTAAATTATACAATAACGTTAAAAATTTGGCAGTACGGACATTTTCCTCTCAGAAATGAGAAGAGGTCTGTGCTCAGCTGTGGGATGTAAATAGGCTGTAACTTTTACTTTTTTTGAACTTTAGTAAACATAATGTGTAGCGTTTTTCGTCATTGTAATTTCTGTAAGAGAGAATCGTAAGTGATCCCATGGGAAGTTAAAAGTGTGTTCAGTCTCGTCTTACTTATGAGTATGTTGCATTGTGTTGTTTGCCATTGTGCATATTATACGAAAGTAATGTAATATTTACTTTCAATAATGACAAAAAGTGGTCGCCTGTGAAGTTTCTGTCGACATTTTTTCTCCGGCCAGAGGATCTCAATTTTTGAAACGGTAATTGATTTAAAAAAGTTACATTCGGCAATCGAAATTTTATTGTCATACGTGGAAAAAATTAATAAGTAGTTATTTTCATTTAATTTTTGCTAAATACCTACTAAATTTTGATATTTTACTATATGTTTGTTTTTGCATCGTTATATTTATTAATTTCGTTTATTTAACGTTTCGATGCAAACATTATAATCAAATGTCGTTAAGACTGCCTTTAACTCACTGAATGATGTGTCTATGGATTTGTTTATGTCATGTAGATCGGAGCGTTTTGTTGGATTACCGTTCGTAACAACTTTTTACTTGCCTGATTTAAGATCTTAGCGCTTCCTCGAATGTCCTTTTAGTGGATATTTTGACACACGTAGGAATGAGATTATGGTCTCGGCATCTCTTCAAGAAATTTAAGGCTGTTAGATATCTTCGCGCTTGGTCATGAGATCTTCTAATCGGCGAATTTTATTTGCAATTACCAGTCCGTACTGGTTTACATAATGATTTCTTATATTTACGCGAACACTACACATTTAAATAAAACTAGTTTTACGGATTTTATCGCGTATATTAACTTATTTATATTCCGACGTTTCTGAGTACTTTACAGCACCCATGGTCAGGGGGACTGAGGTATTTGACGTCCCAATGTCATAGTTAACCACGGTTACCTCCAGATTAAAAATTATTAATTTTGTTCCGATCTACGCAGTATGAACTTACAGTATCTTGAAGTCTTGCAGTTGTATGCTTGGTTGGGATTTAATTTTATTAATTATAGGATCCCAAGCAGATGGTAGCACCCAACCATCTTCTCTATTGAAATTAGGATGTTTTTGATTTCAATAGCCTCGAATCATCCTTGGAAGGAATCGGTGTTCTTTAGCGAGGATTTGTGGTCTATCAAATCTAATGTAGTGACGGGGCGATCCTGTACATGTTCACAGACTGCAGACTTCCCGAGCGTCGATTCTTCATCAGCTATGTGTTCTTTAACGCGGGTTTTATTGATCTTTAGTTTGTCCTATATAAGAGAGACCACATTCACAATCAAGCTTGTACACTCCTGCATCTTGCAGAGGAGGGACATACTTAACTGATGG